>BMAV01022270.1:0-31765 GCA_019973955.1 Trichonephila inaurata madagascariensis | reverse complement strand
CCTTTCCGAATTGCAAGGAATAATTGTTTTTATCTATAATGTTTTCTACCTTTTCATTGCATTTACTGACCCTCAGAAACAAATCATATTTCTATTTTATAAATTATTCGCACATATATTATATTTTTTCTTTTATACTAAAATAAATAACTTTGGCAGTATAAATACCAACAAGTAAGCATTTAGTATATGATCAGGGCACTGATTTTTTCGATTTTTAAAGAACAAAATTCTATCTAAAATTACAGTATATTTCCTTCTATTTTTTCCCTTTTTTTTGAAAGAAGATATCAAAGCATATTTCTCCAAGACATCCAGATTTTTCATATTTACCTGCCAGACTTCAGTCCTTTTATCCTATTTCTTTTAGAATCCATTCACAAATCCTAAGTTGCAACACGTAAAATTGTTTTCAAATCCAAAAGACGTTATATAATGTTCTTTTTCCTTTTTACTCAAAGCAAAACACGAAAAAGAAAAGATTTAATATGAATTTCTATAAAATGCATCCGGGCGAAAAGAATTCAGACTTGACCAATGAGAATAACACCTTTTTTTTCCGAACATATTTCGCAAATTCGAATAAGAACCTTGATATCAAAAGGAGTGAAAAAAAAACACAGTTTGTTCTGTGTTTGTTTTTCCTTTTCCAACAACACTTTTTAAAAGAAAAATATTGATTCCTTAAGCTTTCTGTAGACTTTGAAATGTGTCAATGGTACATTTAAGAAAAAGAGAGATGTCAGATTCAAAATAAAAAAAATCGCACATTTCTTTCAGAAATTGATTTCGACTACTTGACAAAGGATAAAATTATCCAGGAGTTGTTGACATTCGATTCTATACTTTAGAATTTGTTCCAACTGGAAAATAAGTTTAAAGAATAAAATCAAACAACCTAAGAAAGTTTCATTTTCAATATTTTTTTTAAATATTAACTAGGAATTTTTTCATTGTAATTTAATGGTTAGTTGAGTCTTCCAATTTTTTTTCTGATTTTCTTTCTCCTTTTTATTTTTCAATTCCCACTATTAGTTCACACTCTCCCTCTATATATATATACTAGCTGGTATACCCGTTCTTCGCCTGGGTGAACTGAAAAATTAAACAATACAGATTGGAGGGTGAAGAAAATTTTAATGAGTTAATTTTACGTAAAAATAAATTAAAAAAAAAAGTTTTCATATCTATCTGAAAAAAAAGAGAAAAACAAAAAGAAAAAAACACCGTTGAAAATTTAAAATTGAGATAAATGCTGTAAAATTTTTTTAAATTTATAACTTCCCTCTCTTAAGGGTAAATTTTTAAAAATTTCCCTTCCTAAGCTATCTCTGCTCAGCAAAAAGAAAATTTTTGTTAAAATTTTGTGTAAGAACGCTTAAAATAGTGAAAATTTTATATCTAAAAGTGTAATACATTAATATTACTTTCGTTGTATTTATTTTTATTTTAAAAACTGAATTTTCCCAAGCGGCCCTAAACTATAATGGCATATTCAATGAAAAAATAGGAAATGTTGGCGAAGAGTCAAGTTGGTAATGTATAGCACTTTTGTCAGTTTTAAAAGCTTTGGGAAAAATTAGACTTACCCCGGGTAATTTTAGTAGGTACTTTTTCAATTCCAAAAATACATGGCCGGGAGGATTAGTAAGGTATTGGGATGATGGCGCCTTCGACCTAGTACCACTAAGACCGGCCCGTGAGGGAAGGATTTAACTACGCTTTTGTTTTCTGCTTTTTTTTCATACAATATTTTTTTTTGATCACTACTTTGAAAATTAGGGATATACATAAACAAATTTTTTTTAAGGTCTTCATTAACATCCAAAAAAAATAAAAAACACTTAAATTTTGACATTAACTATTTTACGGACAAAAATGATAATTTTTGAACCCCGGAAAACGCCTTCAGCTGAAAACGCAATTTTTTTAAAAACTATTCGCCTTCCTGCAAAATCTAATCATAGAACCGTGCCCCATATATCTTGGGAAAAGTGGATTTAAAGAATATTCCTACCAACTATTTTAGAATACCTGCTAAGTTGGTGTGGTGTGGTAGTTAGGAGAAGGGGTTTCCAGCCAGGGGCATCAAAATTACCGTTCAAAAATTTCGGGTCCGTAGCCAAAAGCCCTCGGGGTTGAAAAGTGTGATGTTAAATTCATTCCCCTCACTCACCCAAAAAAAATAGTACAATATTTATTATTTTTTATATTAAAAAAAGCAATATCTATTTAGCGTTATAATTAACTACTAACCACAAACAAATTATGAAATTTTTCCAAATGATGTATGTGAAAGACAAATTATCTTCTGTTAAAAAAACGACGAAAGATTTATTTTGATATAAGGATCAATTTGTTACTACCAAATGTGCATAAAAAATCATAAAAAAAAACCCCGAAAAAGAAATAAATTACCACTTTTTTAGGTTTTGGGTTATTTTTTTGGCGATAATGGCTTAACATTAAAAATCAATAGTAGTTTTTCAAATACAGAGATTTAAAAAACCCCCCTTTAAAGCTTAGTTTTATTCTGAAATACAAAAAATAGGGATAACACTGATCAAAGGAATAAATTAGAAGCTACCGACAGGAGAAGACAAAACAAAAAGGGTTTCTTCACACATAATAGATAAACATATACTGTTATGGGTATTTTTTGTAGAACACCCTAGAATTGCTTGCAGATGGCAGAAATTTTTCCTACTTACTTGACAATTATCGTTATATTTTTGACACTTCACACAATATCTTTATAAATTATAACCTATGAGTTATTTTAATGTATAAGCTATACTATTGTAAAGTTTCATTAAAATCCATTTAGTTGTTTTTGCATGAAAAAGTACCAAACATCCAAACAGACTTTCGCGTTTATAATATTAGTAAGAATATGTATCTTGTTCAAATTTTCAATCGTAAAAATATACCTTTTATTCATCCACTCAAGTTCAAATATATTTTTTTAAACTTATAGTGGATGGCACTTGATAATACAGTTTTTTCAAATATTAATTCATTAGTTATATTTAATTAATGAATAAATATTAAACAAAAAATGAGAGTCCAACACCGTACATCAAAAGGAAAATTGCTCGTTGTGTCCCTGTATCGGAATAGATAGCACGTTAGACTTCTAAACTTCTAGACTTCTAGACTTCTTCTTCTGGGTTTCAATACCACCTGGTGTTGACCTAATTTTTGAGAATATGATTTCTTTTTACTATACCATTTTATTGGAATAATTAAATTTAATGAAAGAATAAATAGTAACAAACAAAAAAAATAGCCCAACACCATGTAAATTAAAATGGAAAATCCCTTTCTATTTTGCCACTCACTATTGTTGTTATGCCGTATTTATGTACATATTTATATTAATTGTAATTATTTAATAAAAAGTAACTAAAATAAAAATTTTCTTTGCTAACTTAAGTAGGAATTTATTTTATTTTTTTTACATTACTTGTTTATTTTGTTTCCAGTAACTGCATATTTTTCTTCATTGTTTTGGAAGTGTCAGCCCAAAGCCCATGTATAATCTACACATTCATTCAAAAGAGGTCAAATAATGATGCAAAAAATGAGTTCTTTTTTTCTTCTGAATTTTTTTTATACATATAAATACATTTATACCACATCATAAGAAGATATAGAATAAAAAGATATTTCATATTCTCTTATATTGATAATGGAATATACTACAACGTTTCTCAAATGGGGGAGTTCCCCCTGAGGGTGGGGGATAACCTTACGCGGGCGATGCAAGCAGATCGGGTGTAACTGAAGTAAAAATTTACGCACCAAGAAAAAGTTGTCAAAATGAAACGAAATTTTACATATGTAAGTACTTCTTGATATAAGTAAGTGATTAGAAAATCAAAGAAAAAGAATAATTTATTTTAGAAAAAAAAAAACAAATGAAGGGAAGCTTTAGTACTCAGTTTGACCCCCTCTAGCGCGAATGCACGATGCGATACAAGCGGGTATTGAGCCATTCAAGCTTTGTATGATGTCCTGAGACATTTCATCTCCAGTTGCTATAAACACGTCTCTAATCAACCAAACTCGTAGGCTGTTCAACTTACCGTCCCAAATGACCCAAAATATTCTAGAATGGTAACAAATCTGGGGATCAAGCAGACCAAGGAAGGGTCGTAATGTGGTGGAGGTAGTCATACAAAATCTTTGCTGTGTGTGACTGAGCGTTGTCGTGTTAAAAAATGGATCCTGAATGGTAACACATGTGACTGATGGATATCATGGATGTACCGCCTTACCTGTCGTTGTGTCATGGATCAATATTAGGGGTGACCGTGTATCGTAAGCAATGACATCCCATACCATCACATCAGCTGTGGGAGCGGTGTGTCGCTGTAAAGCAAAGGCAGGATTGAGATATTAATTAAGGGACCTCCACACACGAACACGATTGTCATCATTGCTCTAATTGAACCTAGATTCGTCGCTGAAGACGACCTGGTTCCATTCTGTTGCAGTTTAATTCTGTCGTGCACGACATTAGTCTAAATGGGGGCTTCTGGAGGTGGGTGTCATTGGCAACACACTTAATTGGCGCAACGATACCATCCAGGGCGCGATACCGCTATTCCAGTTTCAGCCAGGTGCTTTTCGAAGCTACGGAAAGACGTAGGAGCCCGTAGTGAAGGTGCTGCTGGTATCTGGACAGTGACCAATGGCAATTGGCTCTACCCTTTCATGTCGTATGATGTGACAGTCTTTTCGACGACTCGTCTGTCGAAGGTGTCCTGAGCCTGGTCACCATGTAAGGGAGGTCTCTTCTGTGTACTAGTCCTAGCACCTTCTCACAGACAAACCAGAACGGCCTACTTGACCAGCTACTTGCCTAGCTGCCCACCCAGCTTCCATCATACTGACAATTCTTCCCCTCTTAAACTCTGGCAGCTGCTCAGTTGTCTTCAAGGGCGGCGTTACGACATGTCTGCCTCACACACACACACAGCGTTTCCTTTGCAAAAAGATTAAGCACACTCGAACTTTGTTTACCTGTTTTATACTCCAAAAAGAACGGTCAACACCCTCTTGGGGCATTTCACAATGCACAATCACGCTGCATTTCTAATCATTTGCATATTTACCCGACATGTACATTCATTCCAAGTTTCGTTACAATCCCAAGATTATTTCTTGGTGCCCAAATTTTTATGGCAATGAGTGTATTTAGAATGGTCGAGAGCATAGAGGCTTCCATCCTTTGAGGTATGTGACTACCTTCGGAGCACTTTTTTTTGAAATATATAAAATTTCAATTAAATAAACATTTTTTTGTTTGAAATGGGACATAAAAGTAAGAATTCCAATAGAGTTTTTACAAAGTTAAAATTAATTTTGGAAATATTGGGAATTTTGAGTGAAATTTTAGTGAAAAATTGCAGTTGCGGTAAGGATTGTATTGAAAATTCTAATTAATATATTCTTATAATATTTATACAGTACATAAATGCCATTATTATCTGTGTTTATAGCTATAAAATTTGTAAATACTTCTAAAAGTATTTGAAATATGTCAATTTTTACGCGAAAACTCAATTTTTTACAAAACACTAATGTTATTTTCTCACAAAAAGTGCAATAAAATAAATAAATATATACACAGAGATTAGATTATAGACTAGATAACAGATAAAACTAAATAAAACATTTTCTGAAAATTTCAAGTCAATATCTTAAAAAGAAATTCTGTAGTGAACTGTGCCGTGAAGAAAAAATTGAAAAACATAGTTTCTCAGAAAATGCATTTAAAGATTTTAATACAATATGAAAAATTTTCTACTAATTGTACATTTTTTAAACTCTCCATATTTATAGCTCAAGCTCTTTTTAGCTTTTTAAAAACTGATTTGGCCATTTATTTTCCCCCTTTTGTTGTTTTTTTTGGAGAGTTTGTAGACTACAACAATTGTCTTTTTTAAAAAAAAATTTTTGGGTGAAAAATTGAAAGTTACGACAAATCTTTTAAAATTTAACAAAATTTAATAAAAAATAAAACAAATAATATTTATACAGTACATAAATAACATCTTTATCTGTGATGGGGAATAAAAAAATTTTTTAATGCTTTTGGAAGTTTTTAAATATCCAAATTTTTATGCAAAACTTTTTAAAATTAATGTTTTTTTTCAAAAAAAGCAATTAATTACATAAATATAAAAAGAGATTAGTTTTTGGTTTCCCTTAACAAAAGATAAAACCACAAAAAAACATGTTTGAAAATTTAGATTTAGTTTTTAAAAAATATTTTTTTGTAGAAAAATTTTTATCATGAAGAAAAATATTGAATAACTTTCTCGAAAAAACACATTTAATAATTTTAACTCTAAATAATTACTTTTTTTCTATTAAAAATATTTTCAAAACCCCATTTTTTATAGCTTAAGCCCTTTTTGCTTCAGTTTTAGCAAATTTTGGGACTTTTTTTTTTTCCTTTTTTTGGGGTTTTGTTGATGGTAATGATTTGGGTTTCGATTTTTGAATTCTTTTGTGTCAATTCCCTTATAATTTTTTAAGTGTCATTGGATAAATTTTCCCTCCTAAATAATTTAAATACAGGCAAAGCCCCAAATAACCAAATTATATAAGGGGGGCGAAATTGTAGGGGGCCAAAAAAAAATTTTTTTATGAAAAAAAATTTTTTTTCGGCAAAACAGACCACAATACTTTTATTAAAGCTTTCATTATTGTTTTGAGTCATCCCTAAGGCTTTTTTTAGCAACTCCTTTTCACAGGGGCTAAAAAAGTAGGGCTTTACCCCTTTTAATCACTGGTTTTTGAAAGGCCTGCTGTTTTGTCTCTTTTAAAATTTACCATCACATAATGCTTGTTTATACTTGCACCGGCTGTTTTTCCCCTTTTGGGCATTGCCCATGCATGGGGTTTTGATTGCAAAGAGCGCAGTAAAAGAAGGCAGCTATTACAGCAGATTGTTTTTTTCGGGGCATCCAACATTGCTTGGGAGGGAATCCCATAACAGTTCTGCGGTTTTATCAATAAATTTATCATTTAAATTTTCCCCCTTTCCACCAAGTCCTTTGGTATTTTTTTTAGTTTCCAAAAATTTTTGAGCCTAATTTTTTTTGTATATGCCCTAAACATTCAATTTTTGTGACACTGTTTTCATCATATATTTTCTTTCATTTTGTAAAAGCCCTTTGAATAAACCCATCACCATAGTCCCCCGGTGTATTGCAGGTCTCGTTTGATTAGTGCCCTTTTTAAAAAATTTTCAAACCCCAAACAGCTTCCATTTTTCCCCAGAGGATCCCTTGAAATTTTTGAACATTCATGCTCAGATTTCACATTCATTTCACACTTTTTTAATCCCCGTTTCATTACCCCCAGATCAAAAAATTTTTCCAGTATCAATGGAAATAACTGAAACGCACCCATTATGACATTTTGGCCTCCCGCTGCCATGTGCCATCTACCGAAACTCCAAAAGCTGTACTTTTTTTAAAATTTTGCCTTTTTTTGATGATGCAGTTTTTATATTTTCTTCCGAAATAACTGTATCTTTTAACCGTTTGGGTTTAAACCGAAGGTATTTTTAGAAATGCATGGCAAATTTAAAGGGGGCATAACAACACCAATTTTTTAAATTTTAACAATCAAACTCATTCCCCAAAAACCAAAAAGTATTGAGAAGAATTTTTATTTTCTTTAGGGTAGAAGTAAAGCCTCTTTTTCCCCAACTGCCGGGCCCCACAAGTTAAAAGCAAAAGTCCTTCCCCAGAATCTTCCCGACAGTTTCAATCCAGGGGTTTCAAACATTTTCCGGGCAACACAGGTTGAAAAAAAATTCCCATTTAAAATTTTGGGGTTTAAAAATTATATTCCCCCGTAGAACCATGAAATTCAGGTTCAGGCACATCAAAACTGCCCCAATTTCGCCCCACTTGCGGGGGTTTATTTCTGTTTTGGGGCTAACTTTGGGAAACATATTTTTTAAAAAAAACTTTCTTTCCCGGACACCTTTTGATCAAGCTTTCGGCATTTTTTAAAATTTAAACACAATAAAAAAAAAACGTTAAAATTAAATGAAAATGAAGAAAAAAACTGTAAAAATATTAAAAATAAGTTTAATTGAAGAACGCTTTAGAATGAAACAATGTAAACAAATAAAATGAAAAATTTTTTCCCCTCAGTAAAACAAGCGAAATTTAAAAAAGTTTCCAAAATTAAAAAATATTAAAAATAAATAAAAAGGGTACGTTGGGTTTATTTACAATAAATATTAAATATTTTATTGCTTAAAAAATCACGAAAAGACGTTCAAAAATATTTGTTTACATTTTTCGTCTCTTTAAACACCCCTTTCCGGTTTTGAAAAAATTTTTTTCCGGTTTACTAAATAAGCTATAACCAGCTTTTTAAAATGTAGGAACTAAAATAAAGTATTTTTTGGAATTTTTAAGCGTATGAGCTTTAAAAAATTTTTAAAACATAAAAAAAAAAATTTTGAAAAAATTTTTTTCCCCGGAGGGTTTTTTTGGGGAGTCAACATACCTTAAAAAAAATTATCCACATGACAATGAAATCTACACCTTGTAAAAGGGTGCTACTTGGATTTCCCCCGAGCGATCCACTTTTACTTTTTTTCACTTCGCTGCGTAAAAATTTCTTTTTTTCTAAGTTACTTCATACAGGCCAAATAAAAACCAAAGGGTTTTTACTTGGAAAAAACCCATCATGTTCTTTTTTTATTTATTTTTTGTAATGAATTTTTTTTTTACGTTGTAGCTTAAATGAAAAAAAAAATAAATTATACTCTAAAAACATCTTTTTTTAATCCAACTCAAAACTTAAATATATTTGGGGCTGGGAAAATTTTAAAGTTCAGCACTTTTTAGAAAGTTTAAATGGATTTTTCCCCTATTTTTGGGGGGCGTTATGTGAGCATAAGGCCAAAAAATTTATATTTAAAAAGGGGGATAAATACATAAAGGGGGAAAACATTTTAAAAATTTTTTATAACCCCTTTAAAAAAGGGGTTTTAAATTAAGTTTTTTATATTTAAGTACATATCTTAAAATTGTGATGTTTTTTAAATAAATTTTCAATTTACAAAATTTTATAAAAAGAACCCTAAAGATGGCATAAAAGAAATCTAAAATTCTATTCTTGGAATCTAATATTGAATCTGAATATTCAGAAATCCTTCCTTTGCTTTAAAAAGCTATGTTTTCAAGTATATGTATACATTTCAAAGAACTTGATGAAAATAACAGTTTAAAGAGTTTGAATAAAAAAAAGTATTTCCGTTTTGATGCATGAAATACAACATAGAATTTTACTTTTAGCACGTAATGCGATATTTCAATACAACATAAAGAACTTGAATTATCCCTGAATAATCTTGACTTTCACTACTGTTACAAAAACTGCTTCCTAGGGGGCAAAAATTTTAAATTCTTTGGCAGTTTCTTGAACTGAGCCCTGGGAATCTTTTAATGGATGTCATTTCGGATCTGTTTTCAGATCCTCTTAAGAATATTTTGAATTCGCACGACACAGTTGCTCTCCCCCTTTCTTCGTATGTTTCTTCTCGAATTTCAGTCCACACACACAAAAAAAGGAATGCACTTGGATCGCAAACTCAATATTTATCTGGTGGACAACCAGTATGGAAATCAAAATTCACAAACCTTCGTGCAAGACAATATTCTTTTTCAAGAATGATTTTTTGAAATATCAAGACCATTCAAATAATGTTCTTTCCAAGCAAGATATTGGAAAATATATAAATTAAATGGTATGTCGCATGATATAAAAATATTTGTAAGTCTGTTTTAGATTTTAATCGGATTCAAAATCGTCTGCTCGAATTGGATTAGATTTATGGAATTCTAGGATGTTATGAAGGAATTTTATTGAAGTTAAAGGAATATAAAATTATTTATTTTGTAATTAAAAAAGATAAAATATAAAAAAAGCAATTTTAATACTTTTTTGTTATAGTAATATTCTTTTTTAATTTTTCTCTCCTTATTTGTGTATGATCATGTTTTTTAATAATAATTTGTAGAAAATATCTTGTTTAAATAGATATTAAGGTGTTTGACTGGTTCGAAACCGTGATTTTGAAAAAAAAAACTATAAATGAATATTTTTTATATTTAGTGACATTTGAATTAAAATATACAAAAAAAACTGTTTAAAAAATATTATTACTAGAAATTCTTAGTTAAATACAATAATTTGGAAACAAATGCAGTAAGAATGGTATATTTTCAAAATTTTCATATTTCATAAAATATGCTGATAGAAAAAAATTTTTGCCCATATATAGCTTAAACGTTATCCCGGGATGAAACAAAAGTTTTGAAAATTCACATTTTTTTTGAAAGATCACGGGGGATGGGGGACCTTTAAAAACAATTTTAAATTTTTATCTTAATTAGCTGAAAATAGAATCATATGTAAATGAAAATTTTATATTTCGTAATTTAAACGTATTTTTTAAAAACATTATAAACTGATTTTGAAAAAAAAATTAAAATTTTTTTAATTGTTTTAAAAATACTTTAAAAAATATTTTATGACATGTACTTAATTATTGTTTTATACATAGATGAAACACACTAAAATATATCTGTGCATGAATTTTAAATTTTAAAAAATTTGATAAGAAGAAGATACATTTTCTATATTATAAAAATATTTCACCATATCCTATATTCAAGGTATTCAAACAACAAAAAAATATGATCCGTTATTTTTTTTGGAAAGCTGATGCAAAAATTTGAATTATATCAATTTTCTAAGTTGTGAACATTTCAAAGAGATAGACGAAATTTAAAACGCAGGAGCTTTTTACATAACAATGAAAAAGAAAATTTAAAACAAAAAAAGTGCATTTTAAACATTTATTTCAAAAAAAAATTATTCGGTAATTATCAATGAAAATGACAAAATTCTTTTAAGAAAACATTCTATGAATTAAAAGGGAAATTATTAGATAAGAAACCAAAACGAAATTTTTACCAAAATTTGGGTTTTGGGTTTGAATATCAGAAGGTCCCCCCATCCCCTTTATTTGATTTTTTTTTATCTAAATGTAAAAAAAATTCAAGGGAAATATTTTTATGGGATTGTTTTGCTAAAAAAAGAATTTATAATTTATACTAAACAATTAAGTTTTAACTTAATTATTAATTAAAAATGCTTTAAGCATCTATTTTATAAATTCATTTGTGGGGGATATAAAATGTTTCTAAATGTTTTTCAGTAAAGGGATTTCTTTATATTTTTTTTATAGAATAAGTTTTTTAAAAAATTTAATAAAGTATATATAAGTTTTAGAATATATGTTTGAAAAAATTTAAATTTTGGGAAATTTTTAAGGCATTTTGTTTTCTTTTAAAGTTTCTTTTTTTCCCGTGTTCTGTTTTTTTCGAATTCTTTTAATTTATGTTTCCCCCCAACTTTTTAGTTAAATTTCTTAAGTTTATCGTCAAGATTTTTTCCTAAGAATCAAATAAAATGCTACAATTTTTGTTCTAGTATTTTTGTTATCTTTTATTTACTGATGTATTTCTTTGGCCCAAAAATATTTGCTTAATTCTATCTCTGTTACTAAATTTTGATCAACACCACTCAAACAACTTTGGCAATAATAAGACGCATCTTTCTGTTACATACTGAAGCATTTTTGATGTGTAACATCTTTCCTCTCGGTTGCTGGGTATTTGTGGGAGTGATATCGTGAAAAACGATTTTTAACAGGATTTATGCAAGGGCGCTACTTGATTTGACCAATGAGAGTGCGTGGCTGTGTCTTTTCGCTACTCTCGCATGGGAGTCCAACTCTAGTAGCCATCAAGCACTCGAAGACTTGGCTCTAAATCCATTAGTCACGATATTGGGGGACATAAGTGCGGCAGAATGCTTATTTGAAAATGGACAAACAGGATTTCCCGGTGGTCGTATACATTTCTTTTCGAATCAAAAAGGTTAAAAAAAAAAAGATTTCCTGAATTTTGTACTTTTACCATATAACAAGGTGGTTCTGCTCTTTTAAAAAATTATCACTCTCTTCCCCGATTTTTAGTGGTGATTTTAACTTTAACTTTGTTTGCCAAAAGCTGAGCCGTCATAGCTTTATGAATGATGAACCGCTCGAAAAAAGAACACAAATCAAAAAAGTTTTGACTGCTAACAGTGGTAGTAATTGACGCTGTTTTTCAAAAGGGTTTTAATATATGTGCATATTTTTGTTCTCATAAGCTATTGCCTGCTCTTCCCCAAATTGAACAAGAATAATTTTTTTTAAAAATATTGCACTACTCCTGTTGTTAATTAAATACAATTTTCATAAAAGATATAATTATTCAATAAAAAAATTTTTTCCCAATCATACCCGCGCAGGGGTTTTTTTTTTTCATATTTCTTTCAGGAAAATGTTATAATTGCGTATTTACCACGATAACATGTCAGATGTTCACATCATAGGGACTACTGTAAGACCGTTTTTTCATTTAGGATATTCACCCCTTTTAAACCTGTATGAAACGATTTAACATGCAATGTATACAAAAATATAATTTTAAAAAATTAATAAAGGGTTTTTTCAAACCCATTCCATTAAAAAATAATTTAAAATTTTATTGTAAAAATTTGGGAAAAAGGACTAAATAATGGTGTTAATATAATAAAAATAAAGTAAATTTTGGGATACCACTTTTTTTCCGGGAGGGTTTACAATGAATCAAGGCATACTCTTTTTTAAAGTTTGAAGAGATTAGCTGTAGTTGTATATAATCCTTTTTTAAAAAAGCATGTTTTTCCCAAATAATATTTTTTTTTAAGATAATTTTCCCCCTTTTCGGTTTAATGAAACCCGGGGAATAATCAGCCGTACCCCCAATCCATTCATTTATTATTAACCCTTTTCCCAAATATAGTAGTGTTCTAATGCTTTAAAAATTTTCCAGAAAATTAAAACATTTAAAAAACACCCAAAAATTTAAAAAAATTTTAACTTGAATGAGTACAGGTTAATTACAAAAAGGGCAAATTGAAATTAAAAATAATGGAAGCATTAAGAATTTTAGAAAATATAAATTCTCAACTGAGAGAATTGAAATCGTTAATAAAAACATTTTGTGTAATCTAAATTATCTAACAGTCCCAAATTTTCCCAAAATATACAACTCCTTTAATCCAAATATACAGAGACCATACAAATCCTTCTAAAAAAAAAGGAAAAATTATAAATTACACGGTTTTGGGAAAATAAAAAAATTATCCAATATGAATTATGCAAAGTTTTCTAGAAAAGTGCTGTTATTGTTGCATAAATTCAGTTTAAATCAGCGTTTCTCAAAGGGTGGGGAAGGGGGGGTAGCCGAGTGGTCAAGGTAGGGATCATGGCTGGTTTTGCCACGAGTTGGGAGCCCAGTATCACAAAAAGACCCGCTTTTGGGAGAAGGATGCCTGAAAAAAGGGGTCGAGAACTGAAACATCCCCCCCCCATTCTTGTGGTGGGTAGTTAGGAGAGAGGGGTACCAGCTTAGGTGTCCCACTTTTTTTTTCGCCCAAGATTAAAAAATTACGTGGGTCCGGGGGCCAAAACGACTTGTGGGGAACATTGCGACGATAATATTAATCAATCAATTCAACTGTGGGGGCGCACCTCCCGTGTGAAACCCCTATTTGGGAGGGGCGCGAGCATATGAAAAACTTAAAAAGAAAAAAAATTTTTAAAATTTGCAGAAAGGAGCAAAATAAAAAAAAAATATATATGCATACATATATATATACATACATTCTGACATTATAAAAAATAAAATACAATTTACAATCTGATATATTACACTTATAAATGTATCAGCAATGATAATTAATTAAACAATATAAAGGGGTAAGAACCAGTTTAATAATTACCAGGGACTCCATCGGCTTTTGATATAAAAAAATCACATGCAGAATTTAATACTTACCTTGCTAATTTGTATGATTTATAATTTATGTCGCATTGTAGCTTTTTGTCAAAGTATATTATTATTAAAAGCGATGCATTGCCATTGTAGGGAAAAAGGGAGGGGGGGTAAAAAATTATAATTAAAAATTGGGTCACAAATACAAAAAATTTTGAGAAGCACTGATTTAAGGAAAAAGCCCCTTTATTCATTTTGGGGGTCCGTTGAGATATGGAATGTGACACTGAATGAGGGCAAGCGGACGGGGAGTGACGTAGAGGCGGCATCTAATGGCTACAAAAGCAATTTTCCCACATGGGTCTAATGTCCCTTATTCGTGAATATTGCTTTTATTTTTTCCCCCATCGGTCGTTTCCCAGTGATTTTTAAAGCCTTACTTACCGCTAAGGAATATGTCCGACGTTATCTATTGTTTGCCCCTCCAGCTGCCAGTTTAACCCTTTGTAGGTTGAAAGACGGACTAAAACATATTCCAAAAAAACAATCGCTACAATGTTTGAGGAAGAACTCGCGAGGGGGACCCCAAAAAAGAAAATATGATACACGCATTACCCATCAAGTTTAATGTCACCCAAAGGATATGGATGGGATTTTAAAAAGCCCCGACGCACATGTATCCCCATATAACAGTGTTTTAAAATTGGGCCCCCCCACGGGGAAATAAATAATTCTTCGGGGGGGTCGCGAGTATTTTGGGAGAAGTAGAAACATGAGATTATTCAAAAAGTATTAATTTTTCCCAAAAATAAAAAAAATAAAATATATTCTTTGGGGAATAAAAAAAAATACACATTTACACTGATATATAATTCAATTTAAAAATATATCGTACTGTGCAATGTATTTTATAATTAATTTAAGAACCAAACTAAGAATAATAATTTAACTAATAAGGGTTTAAAAACAAGTTTTTAAAAATTACCAATGACCCCCAAGGTCTTGTTTTAAAACACAAAAATTTTATTTCAAAAAATTTAAAACTTTCCTTGGGTAATTTTTTAAGGTTTTATAATTTAAACCATTAAAAGCCAATTTAAAAAATTTCGGGTTCGCCCCCAAACCTCCTGTAATTTAACAAGTAGGCATTTCATTTGGGGTATTTAGGAAAGGGGGGGAAAAATACTAAATAAGAAAAAACCTCTGATATGTTCATCTTTTCGCAAAAACCCCTTTTCAAGGTCCTTTTTACTGCAAAGCCTTTTGGGAAAAAGTTTTATGGATAGGGAGTGCACATAAAAGATCATACTTGGGAAAAACGTATATATACGTCCGGGAAAATAAACCCCTTTTTTTGAGCGAGATGTTTATATAACCCGGGAGCACTTTAAGAGGTTAAGTCGTATTGTAACCTAGCGTCCGGTTTTAGTATTATTAAATTGTATACATTTTTTATTGTAAAGGGGGGGGGTGATGAAAATAATGATTGAATATTGGGTCGCAAATATAAAACAAGTTTGAGAAGAACGCATATAATCATGCAAGATCTGCATCCAGTTGACTTAAAAAAGGGTTTATCGGGAAAAAATTTTAGCTGGCAGATCCTTTTTTAATGAACTCATATTCCAGACAAATAATCATATGCATTTTTGGGAAACCAAAATTAATACAATTTTATAAAAAAAATTATGTTTATAAAAGGCACATCCAAAAATTTTGGGATACTTTAACCCGGGAAAAAATTTATAGGGTAACCCCATTTATAAAACAAAAATTTTTTTAAATTTAAAATATGTTTAACCCCAAAAATTAAAAATTTTTACAATTTTTTTAAAATTTGGCTGGGGGTAAATTAAGGGATTATTTTGATGCAAAAAAGATAAATTTGTAGAAACTGTTGTTCCGTTATCATGTTTTAAAATGTAAATTAAAAAGAATTCTTTACTATATTTATTTCTTTATTTACCTGGGATTCGTTAATTGTAATTCTACATTTAATAATTCAACACTATTGAGTTCTAATTTTCGTGTCCGAAATTTCGACTCTGAATGTAATGTAAATACTATTTATCTCTTCTCCAAACATTATTGAATCTTCAATTATATTTATAAAAATAAGATGCATTTACAATGTAGATTCATTCATAAAAGTGTAAACATAAAATACCTAAACTAATCTAGAAGTAAATGTTTATAATATTTAATATCTTATGTGTAAAAATCTCCCCATATACATACACACACACATATACTTAAATATATATATAGATATATCAGGTTTTAAAAGTTCAACTTAAAGATTAATCGAATAATAATTAAAAATAGAGTGAACTCTGTACTACCACGTGGGGATTTGAAGGTAAACAGGACTATTTAAGGTAGAGTGAGTGCCCTGATATATATAAGAGAATAATGAAGAAAAAAGTCTGGTGACTCCGTGCTGCGATGATGTATTTTGCTCCATTCGATTAGGCGCAATGTACCGGCATGTTGAAGTAGTCATGTTTGAAGAATAATAAAGTACAGGTATATCCACAAAAAGGATGGCTATTTCATTTACCAGCAGTTCTGGAGCCTGACATATATATAAGATATCACTGGAAGGACATTTTGTTTGGCTGTAGTCATTGAAAGGAGGTGAGATTTTTCGATATTTTTAACACTTTACCTACCGTATTATGATTTACTGCAAATTTTTTCATGCAATTTTTTTTTGAATCACTGCATTGAAAATTAAGGGATATACATACATAAAATACTCAACTTTGGGAAATTTAATTTGTTAAAGCTAATTAATTAAATTGGTACTTTAAAGTATCGTCAGCACACAAAGGTCTCAAATATTCTCATAAAACGAAAAGACCGAATGACTTCTTTAACGCAGTTTTAACTCTTAAAAATGCTAAATAACCACAGAGAATACTAATAATTTACACAGCACAAAGTATTTATTTTTAAAAATTATTGAATTTTTAAAATTTATTTTCTTTTTTTATTTATAAACTTAATTTGATGATATTCAAAGAAACAGTTTTTTTTCATTAACACACTGAAATTCATTACACGTTATGCATTATGAGTAAGGTTTCGATTGAAAGTTTTAAAACCACTGTATCCTGTGGTAAGAAATACTGTATTTTCTTAACATGAACTACTGCACTTTGAGTTCAGCCTCTTGATCATCATCCTAAGAATCTAACGAAAATTCCAGCAGATATTTTGATGGGACTTCTTCATCAGAAAAAATCATCTGTTGGTATATCACTGATTTCAGATGGTAGGTTCTACAATAAATCCAAAGCCTCTTAAAGACTGAGCTTCTTTTTACAAACTTTCTAAGAAAAGGAAATAATAATAATAAAAATAATATTAGCACCTTGAAACTCTTCAACTACTGTTGAATCTCTGACACATAAAGGAATTATAAAATGATGTTACATAATTTTTGAAATAAGAATACATATTTAATTTAATTGTGTGTCAAAGAAAAAAAATACAAACTCGGATTCAAAGTTACAAATTTTTTGATAACATTAAAATGAAACTATAAAAAAAAGCAAAGTAAATCAGTCAAGCAAAAAGAAATGCTAAGAAAGGCATAATTCTACTTAACTACAGTGATAACTCAACAACAGAACAAAAAACAACAATAAGACACACGGACGAAAAACAAAACTAAGTTCTTGCTCCAACACCCAGTGTGCTGTGTGTGCCGGTACTTATAAGTACCACAAAGGGGTTCAACTGTAAAATTAATTATGTACACTGTTCATTTAAAACAAATAATCAAATCGTTTTCTAAGGTCTTCTCTTTAACATATAAAAACAATAAGACACTTACCTTTTGACATTAGCTACTTTTTTGGAACAAAAATGACAATATTCGCAATCCGATCAAAACGTCAGCTGAAACCGCAACTTCTGCTATAAAACTATATGCCTTCCAGGCTAAAATACCATTATAGAACCCATGCTGCCATATATCTTGAAAGAGGAGATTTAAAAGAATATTCATTCTAAGTATCGTCAGAGTATTCATAAAAATAGTTATTCTATGTAATTTTAAAGTGAATGGTACTTATAAGTACCATCGGTAGATAAAGGGTTAAATCCACATTGTATTTATGATCACAACATAAAAGGAAACACGAGCCACAAAATCGTGCAAAAAAAAAGACAAGGTACAGAAACATTATTTATTTGCTCCGGAGATCTCAGCTTTTTTATAGTTACATCAAATGAAAGCTCTTAGATTCCTATGATTTCAAGTAAAGACTTTCGTGATAAGTCAAAATACGCAGATGATGCAATATTGCAAAAAAATGTTTTAAAAACTACCAACGTAGCACTTTTTAGGAGATAAATTTTTTATATAATAATAAACTGCCAGTTAGGTAAATAAACTAAATATTATTAATTATGTGAAGTCTTGGAGGACTTGAGATCTCTTATTATGATTTAAGTAAAATGCACCAAGAAAAATTTAAGTGAATTATTACATAGATATATGGATATATTTAACTATTAAGAAATGTCGCGAAACTGTCATCATTTCCTTAAAAGAAACTATTCCGCTTAAACCTAAATACATTTTAAAACCTGTTTTTTTAATTATGTTGAAATGATGGTAATTATATAATAGAAAAGACTACGTTTCCTTCCAAACACAAACCGATGTTACTAACAAAAGACTCCCTCTTTCAACAGCACTCGCGCGCCCAAATAAAATTGTCGTTCTCTTTTGTAATTGAAAAGAACCTACTGAAAAAGAAAGTTATTATTTTGAAAAGAATCTCTTACTTTCACTCCTTTCAATTTGATGTCCTCGTCTCTGCTTATATTTAAAAGGCTTCTAAAGAAACTATCCACTTCTGCAGCAATCGAAAAAATGAATTCTTGAATTTAAGAATTTGGAATCTTACAAAAAAGCATACTTCACATAGTTCGTATCATTGAATGAGGTGTATGGATTTTAAATTCGTCTTCAGTTATGCATGAATGTAAAAAAAATTCTATTTGAAATTGCCCTTCATCTTGTTTATACTTAAAATATTGTTTATTTTAGATGATTTCCATTTTTAATACTATTTCATCGATATTTGATATAAAAGATCTATATTCTTAGTAAACGATATAAAACTAAGCAAATATGCAAACTCTATAGTTAAACTAATTTGTTTGATGAAATAAAAAATTGCGATTTTTAACAAAGTAATAAGCTTCAAAGACATTCTTACAGTTTCATCTCATTCTAGTTTTTTCATTCCGTTATAAAAATAGATAAATTTAAAAATACTTCCTTAAATCCAAACAAGGACATATTTTGAGATAGTAAAAAAATTGAAAATTTAATGTTTTAAGTGTTTGGAATATTTTTCGTATCATTGTTAATAACACAGTAAGAAATAATGATATGTTGTAAGAGTTATTGTGTCATTTTTTATAAGTAAAGTGCTTTCCTTATTGGTTTTATGAATTATTGTAAGTACTTTGCTTCTAAATTTTGTGATACAGAGCGTGCTTTTGATATATTTGATTTTCTATTAATCGATCTTGAATAATTTACTCAAATGAGTGAATATTGCAATATGACTTTCTTTTTTCTTAGTTTAAATATAATAAATCTTATTCAAGAATTCTTATGATAATTTTCTTGTACTTGATTCACACATTTATAAGAAGATTGTTTTTATATTACCGATTTTGTAGATTTTTTTTTACGGGGATATAGTTATATCACTTGTATTTATATTGTTACTGAAGAAAAATTATTTGTGCAAAACTAAAATTCATATAAAGATTTCTTGGCAATGATTCCTATTAAATGTGTAGTTACCCTTATACTAACTTTTAACACATTTAATCCTTATACCTATAGCACCTTGAAAGAAATCTAAAAAATTTCTACATATCTTTTGAAAAACCGATAAATAACTAATGGCTTTATATGTGTTGGGTATAAGATATGTATGGACACACTGGAATGACGAAGCTTTTTTTATATATATTCTGGCTAATTAACCATAAAAGGAATCAGAACTCAATACAACATTCGACTTTAGCATTACATGTCATAAAAGCATTGAAGTGGTGGTTATTCATGAAGTATTATTTTGCAATTTCATCAGAAATAACTTCTTTTATATCTTTACATTGCATCCTCTTGATTGAACAATTGAAAATGTTTTTAAAGAGTACAATTTTTAATCTTTTATTTTTAAATAATTTATACATTCAATGCTGTTTTCAAATAACCTTAAGTATATAAATCTTTAAAAAAATTTCTGCTTTCTATTTTAAGGAAAGGAAATGATATAGATTTTTTCTCAAGCTTTTACAATAACTGTTAACAGTCTATGAAAATTATATATCAGCAAATCATTAAATTTTATTATTTAACACAGAAATATGTATTTCAATACATATTTTTATTGGGTTTTTTTTAAATATTTTATTCGACATAAAAAATAATATCTTACATAATAAAAAAAAATAATTCGCATTTTTTAAAACAATACTTTCAGTTTTTACTGCATTAATTTCACTTTAAATCATATTTGCTTAATGAAACAAAATATAAAACATAAAAAAATACCATAAAGCAATCTGAAAGTTTTACACAGGCTTAATACCAAAAAGACAAAAACAAAAAATTACAAGAAAGAATTTACTTTTACTGCTTTTCCCCTGTCAACAAATTTGTTTTGCTTCAAAGAAATGCTTTGCAACTTTAATTTAACTAGATGTATCAAATCTTCATTAATGTAAAAATATAGGAGTTTTGGAATCAGCAGTTTTCACAAATATGTATTTGCATAAGTAGTGTATTTGCGTTAATTTCAAATGCGTCAACGATATTTTTTTCAAGAATATTATTGCTTTTGATTTTATTACACTATATAAAACTAAACTGAATTGTTGAAAGAATATACAAACGAATTTCTTAAAATTATTGTTAGAGATTCGAAAGTACTTTGAGATTCCACAAAAATTTGAATTCTAAATAATCCTCAAAATCTTGATTTTCTAGTAAGAAATTATTTTCCAGTTATGTGCATTGAGCTTTTTTATTTTACTTGATTGCAAAATTTAATGCAAATTTAGTAAACTTTTATGTCTGAAAAAGCACTTCATGATATTAGTTTATATTTTAAAAGTAAAGTGAAAAAGGCGAGGAGATTGAGAAAAAAGCGTGTCTGTCTGACACGATGGCAAAAACGTTCAGCTGGAAGGATTTCAAAAACTTGTCACAACAAAGCATTAATCATGTTAAGTTTATTTACACCGAGATAAAAATGAGTGAATGATATATAATAAATCAATTAATCAGTAATTGGAATTTCTTAGCACATATTCACATATTTAAATTATTTATGACACTGCACTAACACATTCATCTTAGTCAGTATTATTTTTAATCAGAATATACCATTATTCAAATAAAAATACAGTCGAACCTCCATATAACGAACTTTTATATTGCTAATTTTTCTGTATAACGAACTTTTTCCTGGGACCAAGAACATTTCACGGCTTTCATCGTTAAGTAAGCTATCAATAGCGAAGTGTATTTTCTATATAAGGAAATTTTTATCTTGTGATTCAACTTTTTTTTCTTATTTTTAAAGTGTATTTCCGGACATTTCAAATTATTCTTTCTTGTAACACACTTTATGGCGGTCGTAAATCTTGAACTGGTTTTGTTAAATGCCTATCTCGCCGAGAGCAATAGAATTATGGGCATTTCATCCAAGAAGTGCAACCTAAGCTCCCATTGTCCAGATGGACAGTAACATCTTCGATATTCCCTTTCACCGTCAATGGAGTTGTCTCATGTCCCCATGCCCGTTCATTTGTAGTGTTGATCAGTCGTACTAGTAGCTTCGTTTCTTGTAGCACGAAAATGTTAAAAAGTAAATGCTTGAACATCAAAGAAAAAATTTAATTCTTCAAGAAGTAGATAAAGGCGTCAAGAAAATTTCCTTGCAGCTTTTCTTTCTTTCTGATTTTTTTTATAGGTAAGATATATAAAATAAATATATATTAACTTACAAAAAAGGTGTGAAAAATTACTTTTCATAATATATAGTGTTTATAAATTTAAAATTTGTTTTATTTGGTTTATAAAGAAAATTGAAAGATGAATCTCTATACAACGAATTTTCCATATAACGAACTTTTGTTCGGGGTTTAGCGACTTCGTTATATAGAGATCCTACTGTAGTGCGGTATTTTTATGCAATGATGGAAAATAGATCTGAGTGCATATTCATTTTAATTCTAATACAAAGTTTTCAAATATAGATTCAAAGATCAAACGATGTTTAATAATTTTTTTCCATTTATTCTAAATGACGCATTTAGAATAATCGAACGATTTATTCTATTATAACGCATTTAGTTGAATAACATGTTACATAATTGAGACAAGATTAAAAAGTTTAATTTCATGTACGGTTCGGCCCTGATTTAACGAGTTCACTGGAAGTGAACATTTTATTCGTTAATTCAGGGTTATTCGTAATATTGGGTTCCAAAAAATTAGAAATATTTTGCACTTACCCTTAAGAAATCCTATAGTAACCAACACAAAAACATTAATTGTTAAAAATTTCACACTTTAAATTCAGCAGCGAAGAATACTATTGGCAAATTATTATTCTCCAGTTAATTGGAAATTTTAAAATACTAATAGATTCTTGACAACCTTTTCTATTCCTGACTCGTAAGAGTTCTTTTTCGACTTTATACAGAGACAAAAATACTGTGTCATTTACATCCTGCTGCATGCAGTATGTTTTCACTTTCCAAACAAAGTAAGGCATTAGAAAATGTAAGAGTTTTGATAGAAGTTTCAGAAAAGAATTTCCTGTCCTATTAAAACTCACGCGATTTATTACATCCCTAACTCATCTGCGTCTGTAAGGTCTAACAATGCTTTCTCGTTGAAATTTTCTGCTCACAAGAAAAGTTTTTTTCTGTTTCAGACAAAAAGAATATGTCATTTGTAAAGAAATCCATTTTTTTAATCTAAACTGATTAAAAAAAATTCGGTTTTTGAAATAATTCGTTAATTCGGGATTTATTATTCGTTAAATAAAGGGGGTTTGTCTTTATTTTAATCGGGGGAAAAGAAAAGTTCATTAAACCTCAAAATTCATTAAATTGTGTTTCGACTGTACTAGAATAATTTTAATTTCAATTATGTTGTGCATATTACTTCCAAAATCATAAAAAAAGAAAAATCTGGTCCCTCACACAATTCTTTAAAATTCCTTCCTTTTTGGTGTAGAATATCAAGAGTTAATTATAAAAATTGGTAATATTGAATTTCTTATTATACCTTGGAATTGTTTTAAATAGTTATAATATGTGATCTTTATTAATATAGTCCTGAGCTTCTATAAGTAAAAGAAACAAAAATCTTCGAAACCAAAAAACGGAAACATGCAAAAGCAGAAGCATAATTATCTTAGATTATATTATGTAGTCCAATTAATTTAATTTACAAAATTATTTACTCTTTATTTCCTTACCATAAAATTGCATCAATGTTAATGTATTGCTCCTCAAAGAGATCATTGTTATTAAATTTCGAAATGTTTTTTAAAAGTATCTGAATAGTTCGGAACCAGATTTTGAAAACGAATATGGAAAATATTTATGATATTTATGTCACTTAAATTAAAAAAATGCATATAAAATTGTTTTTAAAAATATTATTAAAAAAAAAAATTTTTTGGACAATATTTTTTACAAAAAAGAACATAGAATGACCCCTTTTAAAATATTCTCTTTTGTGAAAAATGTCTGTATTATAATAATATTTTTGCCTTTTTAGCTCAGACCTCTGTACAGAGGATCAACTAAATTTTTTAAATATATAACTTAGAAATGGGTTTATCCATGTTTTACGACAACTGAGGGGGAAAAAATTTTAAAAAAAAACCCGGGTAATTTTTCAATTTGGTAACTCTGAAAATAATGTGAATTTTCAAATATCCTAGTTCATTTCTTGGGGATTTTTTGTTGATATAAGCAAAATATTTTATAATAAAAATTATAAAAGGAGATTTTGGGTTATTCTGTTACTTTGCCAAAATATTTATTTAAATTAAAGGTTTTTTTTCAAAAAATTCTTAAAACAATTTTATACATGTATTTAATCAAGTGACCTAAATATCATTAAAAAATTTTTTATTTATGCAGTTATTATCTATTCACGGTTCCGAACTAGTCGGATACCCTTAAAAAAATTGCATCATATAAAAATTTGGGAAAATTTCTATTAGACGAAATGGGGGGTTCATCTTTTAAAAACAAGTCCTGTTTCTGTAATGAAGGAAATGAGAATCTACACCGTGTGGAGGGAAACTAGGTCAAGGGAGAGTTCTACGACGAGAGAAAAGTCCCCTTCAAAAGATTTTTGCCATGGTATAGGGGTGAATTTGGGGACTTTTGGTGACCTTTTTTAATTTTAGACTGTCCAAGACACGTTTTAAGGCATGGGCAAATTGGGCCTAGGGCCCGGCCACAATGGGGGCCTCGTCTTTTCTCGATTCAGCCTTTGTAAGATAGTGATTCGAATAGTTTAAAGGTCAAATGTTATGTCAGGTTGTATTCTCCAAAAAACGGGAAAATTTTCCCGGACGATAGGGAATTTACATGTGATGCCCCATCGCCCAATTAAAAGATGTGGGCCCTAACCACCATACCCTTCATTTACTCATACAGCCCAAACCCGACGACAGTCTTCCACCCGGTTTGTGTGATAGTAAGTCATACACTTTTTTTTTTTTTTTGTTTTCATAAAAATTTTTTTTTTGAAAAACGAAGGAAAAATAAATGTCTACTTTTATTTTCATAGGGGGGGGTCGGGGTTTTTATGTGGGGCACAAGATCTACTTTTGAGTTTTTTTTTTTTTGATTTTTTTTTTGATCTCAAGAAGTTTTAAGCCGCCCCTAAAAACCCTGCTGTTATTTTAACTAAATTTTCCCAGCAAAATAATGCTACCCCACAAAAATTCCCGTCTTTTTTAGAGCTGATTTTGCAACATGTCAATAACTTCCATGGCCTACATTTTCAATAGATTGGGGTTTCCCAAGTTGAGAATGATGGGGCTTCCAAAGAGAGAGAAATCACCCCCAAACCCATACTAAGTAAAATCAGAACTGCTTTCCCATGGTGAAAAGGGGGGGGAATGGCCCCAGTAATAAGACTGAAGAGAAATGACTTATACAGAGATTACACGATTTACTATCGGCCCCCTTTCCCCGTTTAATTGGGAATAAAAAAACGAACATCAAAATTGGGTTCATACCCCATCGTGATTTATACTTTTATCTGCATTTTGCTCCAAAAAACCCGCTTAAGAAGTCCCCGGGGGAAAGAACCTTTTTTAGGGGGTTTAAAAATATAAAAAATTATTCAGATAAAAAACTTTTTTGAAATTAAAATTAACTAATTTAAATTTTTTCATTATTATTTAAAAGGAATGGGGTTTAGAAAAGTATAAAATGTTTAAGATATAATCATAGTTTTAAAAATTATAAGCATATGAAAATAAGAAACATTTCTATAAGAAATGTTAATTAAGTTTAAATTTGAAATTTTTTTATTTTCTAAAATAGTAGCTAAAAATTTCCAAATAATAATTTTTATTAATAAAGTTAGATATATACTTTTTTACACTGTAGTTTTTTTTATATTAGTAGAATAATAAATTATTTTTTTAAAAAAAAATGAAAAAATACTTTTTAAATTTTTTTTAAATTTTTTTAATTTTTTTCAAATTTTTTGGGAAATGCAAAAAAATATATTGTGTTTTAAAATGATGTACGGTTTTAAAGGGTATGATGCATTTAATAATTCTATAAATTTTTATATATCGGGAGACTACTATTTTAGAAAATAGCATCCAACGCTATTTTATTACAAAATTTTTTTTATTTCATATGGTTAAAATTTTTTAAAATTATGATTATATTTCAAACTTTTTGTACTTTATTGGAGCCCTAATACTTTGCAAATAATGTGAAAGGGGATTCGAATTATTTAATTTAAATTTAAAAAAATTATACTGTTTGAAAATTTTTTTTTATTTTAAAACCCCGTGAAAAAAAATTAACCCCCCTGAGACCCCTTTTAAGACGAAATATCGGTTCACGAAATGAAACTTTTCCGACATACTACAAATGTATTTTCTTTAAATTTTTTTCTTCTAACATAAAATGTTTTCCCCTTCTGGGAAAAATAAAATACCAAAACCCCAAAACCCAAAAAAGATTTAAGGGGGGTTTTTGGGGGAAACATTTTGTATTATTGGACCGTCCTACTATTTATTAGAAGAAATCGTTGTAAGTAGATGATGGTAAGGGAGTGAAAGCCCAATTGGGGGCAGACAAAAATTTTTTGGGGTTTTGCTAAAAAGCTAACAAAATATCACGGATGCAGATTCCACGACTGAAATAAAATGAATAATACAGATCCTTTCACACATCACCCCGAAAAAAGGGTTTTTTGGGGCGCAGTTTTTTGGGCCCCGAAAATTTCCCAATGGAAAATGAATGACAAATAGAGGGACATGGGACAATTTGTTGACAATTAATTGCAAAAAAAGACAAAAAGAAATAAAATATCGGGGATTATTTTCAAAAACTAAAATAAATCTTTGTTTTTCAAAAACTTGATAATTTTTATTAAATTTCTTTGGGAGTTTTTTGTGAATGTTTTTTTTTTTGATTGTTTTTTTATAAATACATGCATATATACATATCTATGAAAATAAAATGTACTCCCAATAAAACCTTTAAATTTTTTTGAATATATGTTTTTTTTGGGGGGGGGGGGTAATTTTTTTTTAACACGAAAAAAAATTTAGTCCCCTTTGTTTTTAAAATTTAAACCGAAATTTTTACTGTATTATATATTCGTGGGGGAAATTTTTTAGATTTATTTTTTTTTCCCTAAGCATATTGCCAATATTATAAATTTTCTGACATTTTAAAAATTGGTTTTTAAATTTACTTTTTTTTTTAGGGGGGGCATTTTATTCCCCCTTTTGTCCCCTGGTGTTTGTTTATAAGATATAAACTGGTTTTTATCTATATATGCATAATCTTTTTCTTTTTTCCCCGTGATTTTTTATAAGTGATTTGACCTTTAAATTTTGAGTTTTGCTTTTTAATTAGATTGCAATAATTAAATTTTTTTTTCAGTAGTTGCATATCTTTCAATAATGAAAAATTATGGAACATTTTTTTATAACAATTACGTTAATCAATTAAATATAAAGACCGCAAACATGAATGTACAATAAATTTTTTAATTTTTCCAAAAATAAAACTTGCTATGAATAAAAATAAATTCTATTTATAAAACTCTTCTTAATTTTTAAAAAAGGGGAATATATTTATCCAGGGAAAATTTTAGAAAAACAGTATTTTAAATTTATATCATTGTAAAAAAAAAAGTCATGTTACTTTTTAAAAAATTTTTTAATTTTACATGAATAAAAAACTTTTGCTTTTATTCTCTTTTTGGGATTAATTTAATTTTTTCTTTTTAATTTTTTTTCATTTTTTCCCCATGAAAATTTTTTTCCCCATTTCAGGAACCTTTTTTCATTGAATGGAAAATTTAAAAAAAAGAATAGTTAAAAGATTTTTTTTCCCTTTGTTCAACAAATCTTTTCAGTTTTTTTAAAAGAACTAATTAAATTTTCTTTCATCACAAATTTTCTGGTTTTATTTTCTTTTTTTTTTCCGTTATTGACGTAAACCTACAAGTAGTTCCCTTTTTTTATTAATTTTATTTAAATATAAAAACACTTTTTTTCATTCTGGTTTTAATTCCTTTCTCGTCCCTTTTTCTGTTCGTAAACCGAATAAATAATTTAAAAGTTATTGAATTTTTTTTTTTTTCCCCGATATTTACTTTTATTCATGAGTTTTGAATTAGCATTTGTCCCTTTTCTTTTTAACGTTCATTTTTCCCTTTTTTTCACGGTTTTTTACTTGACGTTTTAATGAACCTAAATTTTTTTATTCCTTTTGGGAAAAATTAATCTTATTTTTGGGTTTTTTTTCTTTCCCCCTTGCATATATTTATAGGTCGCTTTATTTTTCTTCCCCTTCTTCTGCATTTTATTGGTATTCTTTTTTAAAATTATTATTCTTTTTTTTTTTTAGAAATCAGAGATGGGGGGGACTTAGCTCCTCCCCTTTTGAAGGAAA
The DNA here is from genome assembly GCA_019973955.1 of Trichonephila inaurata madagascariensis. Classification (NCBI taxonomy): domain Eukaryota; kingdom Metazoa; phylum Arthropoda; class Arachnida; order Araneae; family Nephilidae; genus Trichonephila; species Trichonephila inaurata. Next base: position 3,614 of record BMAV01022270.1, on the reverse strand, counting down.
AATTTAAAAAGGGGACAAATTTTTAACAGTTTAAAAATTTTATTCAATAAAAGTTATGAATAATTCAAAAAATGTGCTTGTTTTACCGATATTTTCATAATATAAATTAAAATTTATGATTAAAAAATAAAAACGTCTAATAATTTTTCCAAAAACCCATTATTAATTTCCAATGGAAAAATAAAAAAAAACACATTTACGTTATATTATACTATACAACTGCAAACTTTTTGTAGATATTTCTTAAATTTCTTAAGATATCCGAACACGCTGAAAGGACCAAATTCGGTCAAAACACATATTTTTTGTTTTTTATTTTATTGAATAGAGTTATCTTTTGTCTTTACAAAACATACATTGTTTTGTTTCTGCGCTACTTAAAGGCCAAACTGCACAATCAATTTTATAAAACTAGGAAAACCGGGACTTTAATCTATCAGAAGTGGATCTTTTTAAAATGTTCAGAATCTGTCATGGTGAGTCTGATAACTCAAAATGTTACAAACCTGCTTTTAAAGTAACTTTTCGATCCTAATATTTATATTATTTTCTAAAGAATGTGCAAAACTATTGTATGGGGGTTTTTTGAGTTATGGCTTGTTATTTTTAAAATGGTTTTAAAAGAAAGTCATTTCTCATAATATTTACTCAAACATCCTTTAAAACTTTTAAATTTTTAAAAAAACATTTAGTATTTTAATTTCATTCTCTAAAAAAAGCATCTAATATGTTTTAAGTAATTGATGTTTTTTAAAAAAATTGCTTAAAAATTTTAAATTAAATTGTAATATTTGTTAAAATGAGAAATTTCTTTATATGTATTGTTAGTTAAATATTAGCATTTATTAGTATTGATTCCTAAAAAAAGCATTTATAATGCTTGAGTACTATTTCAAAAAAAAAAAAACATTCCCGAACGTGTTTTGGGTACCTTAGGTTGTTTTATGTTGTTGCATAATGAAATATCGGATTTTTTTTACACCCCCCAAATTTGTTATATGCTTTTTGTTCTTAACAAAGACTGTTTTGTTTCCCCCAAAACCCCTGCAAAAAAGTTTTCGTTTTTAATAAAAAAATTTTCAAATAGTTCTATTTTGTTATTTATTTTAAATTTCACAGAGACATGAAATCAACCGACATTTGTGTTAATTTTTATATGAATACTAACTGTACCCTGCTACGCATTGCTGTGGCTCAGTTTGGTTAATAAGAAAGCATATAATTTCAGTATGTTTAAACATTTGATTAAGGGTATGTTTTTATTAAAAATCAAAAAAATATATACCCCAAAACTTTTTTTTTAACTGATATCCTTTTAAATTTGTTAAAACACTTGGTTATCGACTTTTTTTTGTCCTTATTTATGAACCTAAATTTATTTATATTGTCTCAATGGTGGAACATTTTTGAAAAAAAGTTTGGTTCCCGGGACAAACCCTTTTTTTAAAAGCGATGATTGTATAATTTTCATTATATTTAGTGTCACTTAGATTAGAATACATGTATAAAATGGTTTTAAAGGACATTTTGACAAAAATTATTAATACAATATTTGGTTAAAATTAACATAGAATAACCTTTTTTGTTCCCTTTTGAAAAAAATACTTCAATTATAATATTATTTTTGCCTGTAATATCGCTCAGACCTCTGTACAAAAGGCTCAACTATGATTTTAAACATTCACATTATTTTCAAATTACAACCCATTGAAACAATTATCGGTTTTTGTTAAAATTTATCCTCTGTTGTCGTAAAACAGGGATAAACCCATTTCTAAGTAAAATATTTCAAAATTTAGTTGAGCCTCTGTACAGAGGTCTGACTATTAGGCAAATATATATAATAGAACATTTCCTAAAGGGGAGCATTTAAAATGAGTCATTCTTGTAATTTTTAAAAATTTGTATTAAATATTTTTATTGTAAATACTATTCTTAAAACAATTTTTATATACTTTTTCTAATCTAAGTGACACAAATATAATATTATCCATTTACACGCTTTTGCCAAAATACGTTTTTGAACTAAGTGGATTCCAAAAACCTATCTGGATTTCTCGAGGGCAATGGGTTAGTTTTACAATGCTTATATGGATATTTCTGTTAAATAAAAACAGAGCTAATTTGATGTTGTAAAAATATAAATGCTGTGGTTGCAAGTGTACATCAACGAGTATGGGTGCATGTTGATCTGCAGTGCCCTCAGCATGTGTTTTCATTCTTTGTCGTTTTTCTCGTTTTGCTGATGTTTGCTCTTCCTCAGTTTGATGTAATTTGACTCGTTGACTACTTTTGCTTTGGGGCAGCAAAGCAGCGCAATATAAACCAAGAATTTGGGGAAAAAAAAGGGCAGAGTTTTGAAAATTTCGGTTTGGTAATTTTCCAACAAAATAAACCACATGGAAAACCAAAACATCAGTGAAAAGGTATGACTTTAAGCATAAGCGAAACAATCCAAACATATCTGTTATACTGTCAGTAAAGTGATAAGTGCATGAGAAATTGAAAATTATAAGCACTTTTTAATCGGTATGATGTAATACTTCACGACAACGCTTGAAAGCATACGTCGCATACAAAACATTTGCAAAATTAAATGAATTGAAACATGGAATTGTTCTGCATCCAGATTACTCCCCGGATCTTTCGTCAGCCGACTTTAATTTAAAAAAAAAAACATTTATATAACAGTTTTTACGGGTAGAACAGAATGAAAATGAAGATAGACTTGAAAGTTTTACATCAAAGATCAGAATTACTGCAAAACTGGCTTCTATGTATTAAACTCCGTTGAGAAAGGTGTATTGAAGCAAATGGAGCGCATCTTAATTAAATAAACCACTTTTGAAAAAAGACATGCAATTTTTAATATTCACTTAAAAATGCGACGTTTCAAACTTATCAACCTAATTAGAACTTTTATGAAAATATCAATGTAACCTACAGATCAATCAAATTTAAAAATTATAATTGTATGCACTCGATAAATAATGTAACGATATAATATATGTATTGGGCTTTCTTCATAATCGTCAAAAAACATTTCTTTTCAAACAGAAAAGTATGAAATTTTCTGTTCCCATCTGAAATCAAGTTGTGCAGGTTATGTAGTTTGTGGGGGCATTAAGAAATGGTTTCGATGTTGTTAATTTAGAGAGCGGTTAATTACGAAAAATATAAAATTATAAATATAATGTAAACCGAACGTTATATTTCGATGTATGTCTATCATGCAGATAATTTTGTTTTACAGTTTTGTGAGGCTTATGACTGATTCAAAAACGCGATAAGGGGGGACACGGTTTTTAGACTTCAAAATTAATTGAAATTTTCTATTTTTTTCTTATTATAATTATTTGTATTTTTATAATCTTACTCAATTATAAGTATTTTAGAAATAGAATTGGCAAATATGTAACATATGTTAAACCCGAAAGTTTCAACAAGCGTAACTGATGATGTTTTCTTCCTTGGCATACAGTTACTTTGTAACCAAAAAATATTATATTTATTTATGAAAATCATTTTTTCATAAGTATAGGCTTCCATCAACGGACTGAAAAACAAATGTTTTAAAAATCGATTCAAATGTCACTACACATCAGAATATTTTT
>BMAV01022269.1:79409-110962 GCA_019973955.1 Trichonephila inaurata madagascariensis | reverse complement strand
GAAACTTTTGACCATCTTTTTTTATCTGATGCAGATGATTTCCAAGAGTTAATATAGATCATATAATTATCACACATTTATATCAGTTGTATTGTAACTAGAAGTAACTTTTGAGGTCAACTCTTGTTGTTATACATTTCTAGTTGCAAATGAGATTCAAACTGAAATTTTAGTTTTATGACGATGACGGACACAGAATTTTATCGAAGAATGAATTTTTAAATTTTTATTGAAAAAATATACAACTCTTTTTGCTTCTGATGAGCTTTACATTTCAGCTCTAACTAAATTGGAAATAAATTAAAGATATTTTCAAAAGTTTTGACATCTGTCTCTCACAAACACTTATCCAGTCTGTTATTAAATCACAGTTCCTCAAATTTTAGAAACAACTACTTTTATTTTCTAAATCTGAAACTTTGCATGCAAATATTAATACTGTATAAGTACATATTTTAAGGTATCCGACTTCTTGCGACAACTTTTTTTTTAAAAAAAAAATGGAGATATGGGAATTTTTTGGGATTTTTAGATTTATTAAGTATATTTTAATGCTAAGAAGAAAATATGCTAAAATTAAGAAGAAAAAAAGAAATTATTATTACTAAAATAGGAAAAAATTGGTAAAAAATTACATAAACGGAAACCATTTTATACAAAAAGTTTATGAACAAATTTTCAATTTTTCAATTTTGATTTGCTATTGATTTTTGAAATGACCATCTGGATAAGAGATATTTTAATTTTTACAAGAACTAGAGCACCTTATCTTAGTTATTATTTGAAACTGTTTAAAAAAACAGAGATTATATTCACATAAAGGACTGTAAATTTTGTAAAACAGTAATTGACAAATCTGAAAGTTCTACTGTTCTACTTCTACTATTATACAGAACGTACACAAAAATTTCAGTAAATTATTTTCATTTTTTTTAAATTTTTATTTATTCTTGCTTAAAATAGTGGTATCTGCTTTTACTAAAATACTTGTAGTCCTTGTTCTAGCGAATGGAAATTAATAAACTTGGTATTTTTATAAAGCTAATAAGATGGTCTATAAAATAAAATTAAAAAAAATGCGTCCATTTTTGGTAAAATTCACTATTTTAGAGTAGTCGAATACCTTAATCAAAAGCTCTAAAAGGAGGTTTGTTCCAAAAAATTTGCGGGTTAAAATTTATACGAATTTTCAACACTTTGAAACTTGAATTTAATATAAAACTTTGAACATAATATAAAAAAATGTATTTATTTGCTCAAAAGAAGGGAAATAAAAGTTATTTTTAGAAATTACATCAGCATCTTAGGGAAAGTTCCAACCACTTAATAAGGCATGTATCGGCTATTATATTATTTTACTAGGAATCATCTTCCAAAAATCAAGATTTAATACTTTTAACGAAGAATTACGAATAAATCTGTCAAAAATATTGGTTTTAATCGTGTAATGCGGGATGAAATGATACGAGTTTCGAAACAGAGTAATCAGAACTATGATTTAGAGGAAAAATATATAACATTTGAATTTTAAGTAAATATCATAATTTATACACAGGGTCATAGTAACATGAGCATATGGCCAGCGAGTTGGAAGTTCAGGTTCTGAAGCCGCTACAAACCTGACGGGTAGTTGAACTGATGCACGCTAAACCGGTCGTGGCTCAAAGTCCTCACGTTGCTGTGGTGTGGAAGCTTAAAGAGTAGGGTGTCAGCTAAAGTGTTGACCTAATCATGTAAAGTAGCGGTTCTTAAACTTTCGATCACCGTGAACCCCTTTTTACACATCAGTCTGACGTTGCGAACCTTTTGACTCGTAACACATGACTGAGTGATTCAATAATCCTAAGGCTGCCTCTCTGTTTCACAATTAGACTTTTTAAACACCTTTTCCCTTTAAGAAAATAGTAAACTATTTTTTGAAAATATAACGTAGTATCTATGTCTATGGGGTAGCAAACATAATTAATTAATATTAATAACTAAATTTTAAAATTTCTACATCGTTTTTCTAGTAAATTTTTTTTTGGGGGGCAATTCAGTGATCTTGTCTAGGATGGCACATTTTTAAATTTTTTCCATGGGGCTTTAAAAGGGTCTGAAATAGAGAATAAAAAAGTTCAAAACCCTTTCGGGGTTTCCCCTAAAAAGGCACTGGGGACCCCCCGGAGTCCGTGGACCCCCTTTTTAAGAGCCACTGATGAAAGGCAAAAAAATTTGGGGCCCTCTCTCAAAACCTTGGGGTGTTTTTTAAAATGGGATAGCATAAAAAAAATAAATAATATATATGTATATTTGTGTGGGGGGTTATATGATATATTTTACTACCATAAAATTCGGCGTAAAACGTGCCCAACCAACAGGAAAATGTATATAAAAATATTTTGTCAATTCCTCTTAGATCAACAAAAAAAAATTTTAAATTTTAGCTATTTTTTATTAAATAGTTGTCATATATATATAAAACATATGAAAAAATCACAAAAATTAATTAGTAATAAATTTTTTAAATTATCTTTAAAATATCGTTTTTTAAAAAATCTTTTTTATATAAATTTTCAGTTCAACGAATGTTTTTAAAACGGAAAAAAAATTTTTTTAAAATTTTAAAAAGTTTTGGGACCAAAATTATTTTTAAATCAATTAATTTTTATTAATTAAAATTAAATTGTTGTTTTTGTCATCCAAAATAATCGGTTTTAAAAAACCAGCTCCTTTGGGGGCGTTTTAAAATTATTTTATTAACGTTGAAAGTTCCACCAAGATAAATAAATAAATAATGGGGTTGTGGCTAATAGTGGGAATTGAAAAAATAAAAACCAAATTTGGGGGGTGTTATCCCGGAAAAAAAAACGATAGTTTTAAATTTTAAAAAAAAGAAAAAAAAAAATTTAAAAAATTTGGGTTTTATTTAAATACCCGTACGTTTTTTTTAAAAGGGAAAAGGGAATTTTTTTTATGAAATTTAAAATTAAAAAATTATAGGGTAATTCAAAAAAAGGGATTTTTTTCCTTTTAAAAAAAAATTTTGAAATAAATATTTTTCAAAAATTTTTTTCAAAAAAATTTGCAAAAAGGTTTTTCGAAAAATGGGGGTCGATTTGTTTAGAATAATTTTAAAATTTTTAAAAAAATAACTTTAAAGTTTTAGTTTTCCCGGCCCAACGAAAATTTTTTCCCATTTGGGGAAGAAAAAAATGGTTTTAAAAAAGGGCCCCAACAACATTTAATGCAAAAAAAAAATAAAGTTTTTAAAAAAAAAAATTTTTGGGTTATTCAAGTTTTTTTTAAAATTTTTATTTTAATTTTTTTTTTAAAAATTTAAAAGTTTTTTAAATATTTAAAAATTGAATTTCCCCCAAAAATTATTTTTATCCTTTTTTAAAAACCCTTCAAACCCAAAGTTCCTTAAAAAAGTGAATTTTTTTTAAAAATTTGGAATTTTTCTAAAGGGAATTTTTTCCGGGGAAAACCTTTAACATTTTAAAACAAAATTTTTAAAGGTTTTTAAAAAAACCTTTTTGGGCGAAATATTTAAAAATTTAAAAAATTTTTCCGGTGACCAATTTTGGTTCTTTTTTAAATTTTCGGAAAAATTTCCATTTTTCCAAAAAAAGTAATTAAGGTCAAAACTTGAATTTTTCCCAAAAATTTAATTCCCGAAAAAAAATTTTGGGGTTTTAATTTTAAAATAATAAGTTTAAATGTTTTTTTTTGGCCAAAGGGCCATTTTTTCTTTTTTAAAACTTTAACCCAAACACCATAGGTTTTTTCTACGGGAAAAGAAGAAAAGGAAAAATTTTTAATAACTTTTTTTGGAGGGCCCCAAAATAAAAAAATTTCCTGGGGTTACCTCGTTTGGAAAAGTAATAAAAAAGGGGGGCCAACCCCGGGGAAAAATTTTAGAGTTTGGATTTTTTCACCCAAAGAAGGGAAACCCTTTTAAACCCCCAAATTCCCTTATTTCCCAATAGAAACATCTTCGATTTTTCCTTTTTCTTTCCTCAGGGGAAATTTCTCGTTCCCCGAAAAAAATTTTGTTTTTTTTGGTTTTTTTAAATTAAAAAATTCCCAAAAAAATTTTTTTTAAATTTTTCCCCAAAAATTTTTTTAAATTTAAAAATACAGTGAATCCTTCGAATTCTTTTTTTTTTTGTTTTTTTTTTGCAGTTTTTCTTTCCTTTCTTTTTTTTTCGGGTAAAAATATAAAAAAATAAATATATATTTATTTAAAAAAAAAAGGTGTGAAAAATTATTTTTTTTAATATATATATTTATAAATTTTAAAAATTTGTTTTATGTGGTTTAAAAAAAGTATAAAAAAAGGGATGAACCTCTATTAACAAATTTTTCCCAAATATAACGAATTTTTTTGGGGTTTTTGGCAACTTCTTGTTAAAAGAGGTCCGATTTTAAAAATAGTTGACTTGCATTTCCACTTTTTTTTTTAAGATTTTTTAAATGGCGAAAAAATTTCCCTTTTCCGGCGGGAATCATAAAATCCCAAAACCCCGGGAAAGCTTTTGTTTTCCGGTTTATTATTCAAAAGAAAAAAAAGGGGGAAAACCTTCATTTCCCCCTTTAAAAAACCCAAATTTGATGAAATTTCCGGAAAAATTTTTTCCTTTTTCTTGGATTTTTTTTTTGGGTTTCAGTGATCTGTTGTTTTAATGGTTTTTAAAATTTAACCCTTTTTCATCAAAAACAATCCAGTAAATTTCCAACGGATGTCAGTCTTGAATGTTTTTTTGGGTGTTTATAATTATTTTAAAATTGCTCAATGTAAAGCGATTTATCATTTTGGGCCCGACTTTTTGGCGTTGTTTCTTCCTCCCCGATTTCCAAAATTTTATTTCCTTTCCCTCATTTTTTTTATATTTCTATATTATCTGTCCCCCTTCTTTTTTTCCAAATATCCTGGTTATCAAAATAAATCTTAAATTATAATAATTTTGGTTTTTAATATTATTTTTTCAGCCGAAGGGGTAGAGCTCCCCTTTCCGGGGGCTTAAATTACAAAATCAGCTTTCTTGTAAAAACCACTTCACCCCACCCCCTTCAACACAGTAAAAGTGGAAACCTTTTTATTGGTTTTCCACAGTTATATACGGGGGAAAATTTGTTTAACAGGGGAAACTGGGGGGGATTGAAAATACTTTTCGTGAAAAAAATTTTTGGGAGTTAAAGGTTTTTTTTAAAAAAAAAACATATATTTAAAAAAAATTATGTTTTTTAAAGAGAAATTTTTTTTTATAATATGTATATAGAAAACCTATTAAAAAATCAATGAAACAAAAACTTTCCCACAAGAATTTAAAGAAATTTAATAAAAATTTTAAATTTTTTTAAAAAAACCAAACATTTGTTTTTTTTTTTTAAAAAAATTTCTAAATTTTATGCTTTTTTTAAACAAAATATCACTTAATTCCGTTTACATTTATGGCTCCAGTTAATTCAGCTTTAAAAATTTTTCCCGAACACCCCTGATCGCACCATTAACCCTTTAATTAGAAAATAAAATATTTTCAACAAAATTTTCTTTTTTTTTTTGTCAAAAACCCTAACGGGAAGAAATTTTCAAATCTTTACAATATACTATAAACAACAAGATTCTACAATATATATACCATACATAGTCTAATTCTGTACCAAGGGAGATAAACATCCATCAACCAATTCAAAAAAATCGACGGTGGGGAAAAACCACCAATGAAGGAAAATGAGAAAAGGGGAAAATTAAAAATTATAAAATGGTTTCCTTTTAAAAGAAAACTTTGCTGACTTAGGAAAACAAATAATAAAAAATTTTATATAAAAGTGGGGTTGAACATGTTTTTGGTGGCCAACCTTCCCCTTTATGTAAATAATACTGGGCCCTGGGGGTTAAGGGAATAGGAATATAAAAATTTCCATTACAAGATAGGGGTAACTTACCAAAAAAATTGAAATTAAAAATACAGGGGCCCGTGTTAAATCCGGGGGCAAAAATAAGTTTTGCCAGATTCGGGCCCCTAATACAGATTAAAAGCTTGAATGGCTAAAAATTTTATTAACAAAAAAAAAAAGAATAGAAAAAAATTAAAAAGAGAGTTAAAAATTTACCAAAACCCTTTAGTGACACTAAAATTATAGAATTAAAAATAATAAAATTTTATCAAATATTAGAATATGGAGGAACTAAAAATTAGAAAGAAAATTTTTGGGTACATAAAAAATAAATTAAGAAATTTTTTAACCCAAAAATTTCTAATTAATTTATATATATATATATATATATATATATTTTTTGTTCAAATTTTAAGGGTTAATAAAATATTTTTATATTCACCCATTCAAGTTAAAAATAGTTTTTTTTAAAAACTTCTAGTGGATGACACTTGATTTTTTAATACTTTTTTAAAAATATTAATTCATTAATTAAAAATGAATAAATAGTAAAAAAAAAAAACAGCCCAAAATATATAAAAAAAGAAAAACTTTTTGTTTTTCCCTGTAGACCAATGGATATCCCCGGTTGGGACTTCTAATCGAAAGGCCGGGGTTAATTCTCACCGGGGTTGGCTAAATTTTTCTGAAAAAAGTTTTTTTTTTTCTTACTATACTTTTTAAATTTAGAATAATTAAATTAAAATTTTTGAATAAATAGAAACAAACAAAAAAAAAATAGCCCACTTTCAATATAAAAAGGAAACAAAAAAGTTGCAAGAACAACCTTTGTCTATTTTTTTACTTAATTTTGGGGGGATTCTGTCATATTTTATATACATATTTATATCCAGTTGTAACAAATTAATAAAAAGTAATAAATTTAAAAATTTTCGTTGCCCAAAATAGAAATTGATTTTAATTTTTTTAAATTTTTACTTTTTTTCCATTCCAAAGCTCAAAATAAAAAAAATTAAAAAAATATGAAAATTTAAAATATGTAAAAGTCTGCAAAAACAGTTTTATATACGAAATTTATAAATTTTTATTTACTTAAATGATGTAAAAAAAAATTTTATGAATTAATAAAAAACTTTGTATAGAATATAGATAAGACACATTTTATGAAATCGTGCCTGAAGAAAAAAACCCTTTTAAAGGAATGTAAAAGCCCAATTTCCCTGTGAAATTTTTTTGGAATATTGATAATTAATCAAATTTAAATACAAAATGTTTTGATTAAAAAAAAGGGAGAGAGAGAAAAACTTTTTTTATGATTTTTTTTTCTTATGCAATTTCTTTGCACTTTTTCCCTGTGGTTTTTATATACTTAAATTTTTGCAGCACTGATGCTGTATTTGTTTAGTTAATTACTACGAATTGTGTACATTAAATTTTTCCCTTTTTTTCCCCTTCGTTTTTAAGATAATTTATTTTTTTTTTTTAAAAATATTATATATACTTAAATAAAACATACTGAATATTTTTTTTTAAAAGGTCCCATTATTGGGAACCTTGATTTTAAAATGCATAAATTGAAAATTTTTTATGAAAATTTAGGTCATTTAGTTTAAGAAAAATAATTTTATAAAATTTTTTTAAGGGAATTTTTGAAAAAAAATTTTTTTAAATCCTTTTTTGGGAAAAAAATTTTAAATCCTTTTTAAAATGTTCCCCTTTTTAAAAAAAATGTTTCAAAAATTAAAAAATTTTTCGTTTTATATAAAAGGATTTTTCCCAGGGGTCTAAACCCATTATTTTGAATAAATTCACAATTTTCAGTTACCCCAATTGAAATAATTATCGGCTTTTTTTTAAAAATTTCCCCTCTGTTGTGAAAAACATGAACAAAACCCCTTCAAAGGGTTAATATTTAAAAAAATTTATTTTGACCCTCTGAAATTTTTAGCTAATACAGGCAAAATTTATTATAATAGAAGATTTTTCACAAAAAAGGAAATATTTTGGGTCATTCTATGTTCATTTTTGTCAAAATTTGTCTTAAATAATTTTTTTTTGTAATACTTTTTTTTTAATTTTATATACATTTTTTTTATCTAAGTGGGCACTAATATCATAAATATTATCCATTTATACGCTTTTTTAAAAAATTTTTTCGAAAAGTAGTCGGGTATCTTAAAAATTTTTACGTTTTTTTCCCCTTTTTTGAAATTTTTTCTTTCTTTTTTTTTTTTTTTTTTTTTTCCCCTTTTCAATCATTAACTTAAAAATCCCAAGGGATTTTTCCATTTTCATTTCTTCTCATGCCGGCTTGGTTGGGGGGGGATTTTTTTGGCCTTCTGCCCCAAAAGGGTTTCGGTTTTCAACCCCCGGGCCCCAAATCGGTGGGTTTTTTATGATGCAGAAAAAACGACCGAAAGTCGTATGGTTATACGGGATGTAAAAAATCCCTTAAATGTTTTTTTGGCTTGGATGCTCCCCGGCGAAAAATAAATGGTAATTTTTAAAATCATCAAACTCGGGTTTCCCCCGGGGGGGTAAGTCAAAATTACTTTCGGTAATTGGTATTACCTATATGGTGCCACGCTAAAAAATGATACCCCCGGGGAAAGACTAGGCCCCGGATGCATCCGTTTTTTTCGAAATCTGAAAATTTCACCACAAAGGGAGAAGAGGTATGCTCCCTTTTCCCAGTTGCTTTGGGGAAAAAAGGGTTTTAAAAGGGGGGGTCAAAAATTTGGGCCCCTCCACCCCTCCCCCAGAGTCCGAGGTCTTGAAACAGTAGCCTGGGGGGGGCCTTTCTTTCCCATGCATTCCCCCGGCAAAAGGGGTTCGGAGGGAGCCCCCCTTAAAGTGCCGTTAAAGATCCGGGGGCTCGGGGAGCCGAGACAAGAAATGAAAAAAAAAGCGGGAGAAGAGGACCACGAAAACCTGGGATCCAAAAAGGGGCGGGAAAAAAATGACCATCGAGAACGGGGAGGGGCCTCAGACGGGCGAAAAAAGATATTTTTTTGAAAATAAGGAGCGAACGGAAAAAAAAACTCAAAAAGGAATTACCGAATAAAGAAGTTTTTTGAAAAATGAAAGATACTTTTAACGGGGGACCCTTTTTAATCAGTTTGGAGGGACAATCTTTTTCCCGAAATTCTTCTTTAATAAAATGTTAAATTTGGGGGACCCTAACTTCAAGGGGGAAACTTTTTGGGCTGATTTCCGTTTTAAAATTTACCCGTCATCCCTCCCCAAGAAGAAACCATGATAGAGATTAGTTTGACTAGATAAAACAGAGTTTTGTAAATTTTTGGGGGGAAAGGGGATAAAGTTGTTACATTTTTCCTACGCTGGTGAAAAATTTAATTAAGTTTGTTTTTTCAAAATTTAAAAGGGTTTTAAAAATTTTTTCGGGCCCCCTTTTAATTAAATTTTAAGGTTTGAATCAAAATAAGATTAGTAAAGTTTTTCCCCTTTTTTATTAAAAAACCCCGTACAAAATTACTTCTAAAATTAAAATTTTTGTTTGTTTTTTTAAAAAAAAAAAAATTAAGGTTGGAAATTTTTGGGTTATTTTTCCTTTCCCCCCCTTTTAAATTTTTAAAGGGAAAAGCCAAAGGTCCCTTAAAAAACAAAATTTGTTTACAAATATTGAAAAAAAAAATTTTTGATAAATTTTTAAAATAAACTTTCCCAAAAGGGGTTTTTAAAAAGCCCTGGGGAATTTCTTATTAAAGGTTTTTCCAAAAAAATTTTGGAAATTAAATTTGAAAAAAAAACTTTCAACCAACAACAACAACAAAAATATACCGGTGGGGCAAAATTTCCAAAAATTAAAAAAATTTGAAAAAAAAGCCCTTAAATTTACAATAGGCTGGAAGTAAAAGGAAAAGCCAAATGAAAAGCAAAGGGCCCCAAAATGGAAAAAATTTTTTTGATTGATTCCCAAAAAAATTGTTTTTGGGGCGGTTTTTTCTCAAAAGTTTGTAAATTTAAATTTTAAAATGAACCCAATTAAAAATATTCCTGAAGGGGAACAAATTTTTTTATTTTTTTAATTTTTGGGGAAAAAATTTTAAAATGGGTTTTTCCCTGGAAGGGGTAAAACTAAAGGTGAGGAGGGGGTTTTTGGGCACCCCCAATCCTTTTAAAAAAATTTTTTGGCCCTTAAAAACGTTTCCAAAAATAATTTTTAGAAAAATTTTCCCCCAAAGGGCTTTTTAATTTTTTTAAAAGCCCAAATTTGCGGCCAAAAGACACAAAACCCCAAAAACCAAATTTTCAAAATTTACAAAGGTTTTTGACCCAAAACGCAAGTTTAAAATTTTTTTCCCGCCGTTTCACAAAAGGGGGCCCTTTTGCCTTTTGGGGTTTTTTTAAAAAAAGGTTTCCCCTGAAATGGTTTCAATTTTTTCATTTGGGCCGGAGCAAAAACCCGGCAATGATCCTTTTTCCCAAAATTTCTTTTACCATTAAGGCGGTTCATCCCTTTTTTTTTTTTGGGTTTTTAAATTTTAAAGGGGAGACCGGGAAACCCCCCTTTTTTTTTTTTCCCAGTAACACCCAAAAAGACATTTTTACGTTGGTGGGGCCCGGGAAAAGTTCTTTTCCCGAGGGGGATTAAAGCCTTTTTAAAAAAAGGCCGGAACTAGTCAAAAAAATTTTGACAAAGGGGTTTTTAACCCCGGGGAATTCCGCCTTAAAATTGGGGAAAGGGGGCCGGGACTTTTTTTCCCCCATTTTTTGCATCTTTCCGGAGGGTTGCCAAAATTGGGCCCAAACTTTTTTTAAACTTTTATGGAAAACCAAAAAAAAACGGCCAAACCCAAAACCCTTTTTTTCCCTTTCTTAAAAAAAAGGAGCTGCCCTTTAAAAAAAAAAAGAAGGGGGTAATCCACCGAATTGAATTGGCCCAGCCCTTTTCTCCCCTTTTGAAAATTTAAAACCCAAAAGGAAACCCAAATTTTTTTTGGGTTGGGTTTTTTTCTTTGGGGAGATTTTTTTTGAAAAAAGTTAAAATTTTATCTGGAAACAAAACAAAAAAATGGAGGATGTTGATTGAGGAATAAAATTTTTTTCCAAAAGAAATCTTGAAAAAAAAGTTTTGGTTTTTATTTTGCGGGGAAAAAGGTTTTTTTTCCCCCAAAAAAAACCATTTTTTAGGGTAAGGGGGGCAATTTTTAAAAACCCGATTAAGGAAATTTTTGCTTGGTTTGGGGGTTTTCCCCCGTTGGAAAAAGAAATTAAGGGGTCAAAGATAATTGGTTTTCCCCTACAAAGCCCCTTTGTTTTTTTTGGGTTAAATTTTTCCGGTTTTGGTTTGGGAAAAAATTTTTTTTCAGCCTGGTTTTCTTTCTTTATCCCCCCTTTGGGGGAACAAATAAAACCTTCATTTACAAACTCGGCCCCCGGTGATGATTTTTTCCGTGGGGAAGTTTATGGAAAAACCCCAAACCGCCCTTGTTCTTTTTTCCAAAAAACCAAAAAAAAATTTGTCTTACCAATCCCCTTTTTTTATCGAAATTTTTAAAAATCTAAAATTTCCCGGCTTTAAAGAATAATTTACGCTTTCACTACTCCCCGGGTGAAAGCATTTTTTGTACCATAGTCCAATGCGGACCTTACAGAAAAGGGTTTTTTTTATTTAATTTTATAGATGATAATGCACATCCCTTTTAGGGGCTCATCTGGCAGACGAATATCTTTAAAAGTGAGGAATTTTTC
The DNA here is from genome assembly GCA_019973955.1 of Trichonephila inaurata madagascariensis. NCBI lineage: Eukaryota > Metazoa > Arthropoda > Arachnida > Araneae > Nephilidae > Trichonephila > Trichonephila inaurata. The sequence goes on along the minus strand of BMAV01022269.1, from coordinate 99,364 downwards.
GGGAAATATTAAAACCTTTTAAACCCTTCCAAACAAAAAGGGGGGGGGGGGAAAGTTTGGGCTCCCGGCCCATTGTTGGAAGGAAGTTTCCGGGGGGGGCCAAACCCCTTTTTAAAAAGATTGCATTCCTCATAAAAAATTAAATTTTATATTAAGTAAAAAAAGGGAAAATTTAGTTCAATTTATTTTTGCTCATTGCACATTATCTAAATCTTCCATATTTAATTTTTGGGAAACAGTTTTTAATTTTGGGACCCACATAAAAATTTTTTTTGTTTTTTTTTTTCAATTCCTATATTAGCCCCACCTCTTTTATTTTTTAAGTTTTTTTATTTATCTTGGGGGGAATTTTCAATTCCCTTCAAAAATTTTAAAAACGCCCATTATTTTAAATTTTTTATACAGGGTTAATTTTTTAATTAAAAACCAAGGGAATTTAATTTTAAAAAAAATTAATTGACCCAAAATAATTATTCAAAAATTACAAATACAGCCCCGTTTTGTATTATTTTGGCGACCTGGTCCCTTTTGGGACTTGGTTAAAAAAAAAAGAAAAGGGTTTTTTCTCACATTTTAAAAGGGGCCTTTTTAGCTGAAAATTTTTTATACATTATTGTTTTTGGGGAAATAACGAAATTTAATTATAATAAAATTAAGGATTTAAACTAATTATTTAAAAAATTGAAACAGCCCCGTTGGTTTTATTTTTAGCGACTTGGGCCAAAAAAATTTAAAAAAATTTTTTTTTTCTCGCGTTTGCAAAAAAGTTGAACTTAAATTTTTTTAACGGTTTTTTTGATGAGAATACGATATTTTTGATAATTAATAAAAATAATCCACTTTAATTTGGGTTCTGTCCCCGGTACGTATTTTATATTAATTTTAACTATTTAATAAAAAGGGCCAAAAAATTTTCTTTTTTTGATTTAAAATAGAAATTTTACTTAAATTTTTTCAAAATTACTTGTTAAACAAAAAGATTTTTTCTTTGAATTTTGCATCACAGCCTGCAAATTTTATGCCCTCCAACTTACTCTATTTTATTTTTTTTTGGTTTTATGCGAGAAAAGCTGGTTTCAAAATTTTATGCGACTAAAAAAACAAAAGAACAATTCGGGGAATTTTTTCTTTTCATGGAAATTTTTTTGTGACGAAGATTTTGTAAAAATCAATGCCATAGCATTCAACATTTTCCCTTTTGTACTGGAAATTTTATCCCAAAGACCTCAAGAAAAAGTTCCCCAATGCCTTTTTAATATATGCAGCCAAAGGGGTAAAAAGAATAAAAGAATTTAGGATACCTTTTTTTCACTTTAAATCTTCCCCGACCTGCCTCCAAGCTCTTTCCATTACCCCTTAGTAGAAACTTTTTTAGTTACCGGGGTTCCGGGGATAACGCGCCCTTTTTCCCAAAAAAAAAATTTTTTGGGGGAAATTGCCCCGGTTTTAAACCCGGGGTTTTTTTTTTTAAAAAAAAAAAATTAAGATTTTTTTAAAACATTTAAAAACAAAAAATTTTAAAAAATTTTAATAATTTCCTACTTTTTTGGGGCAACCCCAAATTATTTTTTCCCTTTAAAATTTTGCATTTTAAATTCCAAAAGTTAAAACTTCAAATTTTTTTATTTTTTAGGTGGAAAATCGTTCAAAAAAAATTTTTTGGGTCCAATTTTTTTTACAAAATCAATTTTTTGGAAAAGTACTATTTAATTCCCAAAAAATTTAAAAAATTAAAAAATTAAAAAAATTTTTCAAAAGTTAAAAAAACGTTTGGAAAATTTTCAATTTTTGGGGTTATTTTTAAAAAAAAAGGGTTTTTTCCCCTTTGCTTTTAAAAGATTAACGTGGGTTTTTTTTGTTGTTTTTTGAAAAAAATTTAAATTTTTAAATTAAAATTAATTTTATTTTTAAATTTTAAACTATTTATTTTCAAAAAACCCAAAATAAAAATGTAAAAAAAAAATTTTTTTTGTTACTGAGGGCTTTTTTTTTTTTACTTAAACCATTTTTTTTTAAAAAGTGTTCCCAAAAAGGTAATGGACCCCAAACGAATTTTTGGGAAAAAAAAAGCTTTAAAAAAACGGAATAATTTTTTAAAAAAAAAGAAATCCAAATTTCTTAAAAATTTTTAACCCAAAAGAGTTTGGAAAAAATCCCGGGAAAAGGAAAAAAAAAATATATTTTTTTTCCCAAAAAAAATCCTGGGATTTAATTCTTTTTAAAAATTGGAAAAAAATTTTTTTTAAAAAAAAATGCAATAACGGTAAAAAATAAAATTTCCCCCAAAAAAATTTTTTTGTAAAAAAAGGGTGGGTTATAGGCGGGAAAATATTTTAAAGGTTTTTCCAAAAAATTGAAGGCTTTTTTAAATAGGGGCCGTTTTTCGGGTTTTTAAAAGTAAAAATTTTGTTTTCCCCCAAATCCCAAAACGTTTCTTCTAAAAATTTTCAAACTTCGACCCAATTTTTAAATCATAATTTTCATCACCTTCCCCCATAAAATTTAAAAATGTATTTTATTTAAAAAAAAAAACTACTAAAAACTACATGCTAAAAAAAAAGGGCTTTAATTATAAACCTTTCAAATTATCAAGATAAAATTTTAAAATTTTTGTACAATTTTGTAAAATAAAAAGCCCCATGGGGGGGATATTAATTTTTTTAATTTGTTTTAATTAATTATAAATTAATTTTGCATTGGTCATTTTAAAGTATATTATATCCCAAAGTAAATGTGTAAATTTTACTTTTTTACGCCAAAAGTAATTTTTTTTTGCCCTTTTTTAATAAATTTACAATTTTTTAAAACTTTTTTTTTTTTTTGAATGCCGCGCCCTTGTAAAAAATTAAAACACGCCCCAAAGGGGGGCCCCAAATTTTGGGGAAACGCTGTACTAAAGGGGGAATTTTTTGTTTTTTTATTAGTGAAAAAGACAAAAATGAATTTTTTTTTGATCGCACACGGGAAAGAAAAACTCCGTTCAAAACGGGTTTTTTGCTGACTTGGGCCATTTATTTGCCCACTACTGCTCTTTCAAAATATTTGGGAGATATTAAAGGGCAATTTTTAATTTTCTTTCCCTCCTCGGGCGAACACAGTTTGCTAAAGGGCAAAAAAATTTCAGATAGCAAAGGATTTAAAAACCATTGTTTTCCAGCATTAAAATTTGTGTTGTGAAACTATAAAATTTGAGAAAAATCCCAAACCATAATAACCCCTTTTTTATCTTCTGTTAATCTTTATAATATTTTGTAATTTTTTTTTGAGCTTAAATATGACCCATAGATAAATATTGATTTTTTTTTATTATATCGACCCAAAGTTTTTTTTCGATTTCTTTAAAATTTTCCGGGATTTTTGAAATAAAGTATAGTTTTTAAAAAAAACTAAAAAAAATGTTTTATAGCTAATCGCCAAAAAGTAAAAAAAAATTTTAAAAGAAAAAATAAAAAGATTAAAGGGGAAAAACAAATTTTGTTAATTGTCATTGGGTAAAAAAAGGGAGCTTGAATTTAAATATAGGGTTTTAATTTTCTTTCTATTTACCCCGAAATGCAGAGTTAATGTAAAAAAAAGTAATCCACCCCCCCTTTTTATCATAATGACGTTAATTTTTTCGTTAAAACATTTTATTCTATATTAAAAATTTTTTTTACCAAAATTTTAAAAAAAATGTTTTGAAAAAAATATAATTTATTTTTTTATTTTAGTTCGATCTACAATAAAAACCTGTTTTTTTTGTTTTTAAAATTTTTTTAAAAATTTTTTGATAAATTTAAAAAATTAAATCATCATTTTTAGAACCCCAAATACCCATTTGGCATCCCATCAAAATATCGATTTCCGGGCCCGGTTTGCAAAAGGGGAACAGCCAAAACATCCTTTCCCCTTTTTTACACAAAAGGAAAAAACCTTTTTTTTTTTCGTTTTTGTTTGTATTAACCTGAGCATTTTCCCCTAGGGTTTTAATTTAATCTTTTAATCACTAAATCTGGGAATTTTTTGCCAAAAACTGGAAAAGGGGAAAAACTTTTAAAACTGATGATCTTGATCAAAGGGCAATGGAACAAAAAATTAAATTACCGTATTGTTTGCCTTTTTTACGTACATAATACTCTCCCTCATTTCAAATTTCATGTCTCTCAGATGATTTTTCGTGAAGTTATGGCAATAAACCCACCTGTTGCTTTTTTGCACACCAGTGTATATTTGTCTTACCAATCCCTGTTTTTTATCGAAATTTTCAAGAATCTGAATTCCAGGCTTTAAAGAATAATTTACGCTTTCACTACAAAGAAAATCCCGGATGCAAAGCATTTTAGTACCATAGTCCAATGCGGACCTTACAGAGAGCATTTGGCTTTTATTTAATTTTTATAGATGATAATGCACATCCTTGTAGGGCTCATCTGGCAGACGAATATCTGAAAAGTGAGGATATTTGTCAGCCAAATATTAAAACCTTAACCTCTTCAGCAGGGATGGACAACGTTTGGGCTCCCGGGCCACATTGTCGGAGAGGAAGTTACGGGAGGGCCAAACCTTTTTAAAATGATTGCATTCCTCATAAAAAAAATAATTAATATATTAAGTAAAATAGGGGCAGTTTAGTTCAATTTATTGTGCTCATTGCACATTATCTAAATCTGCATATTTAATTTTAGAATCAGTTTAATGGTACCATATCATACTTTTCTGCCATTTGTTTTTTCAATTCCTACTATTAGCTCACACTCTCTATATGTTTATTTATTTATCTTAGTGGAACTTTCAATCGTTAATAAAATACATTTTAAAGCGCTCCATTGAGCTGAAATTTTATATACATGATTATTTTGAATGACAATACAGTAATTTAATTATAATTAATAAAAATTAATTGATTCAAACTAATTATTCAAAGAATTACAAATACAGCCACGTTAGTATCATTTTTGGCGACATAGCGACCCTTTTGGCGACTTGTGTCAAAACAAGAAAAGGTTTTTTCTCACATTTTAAACCGCTCATTTGAGCTGAAATTTTCTATACATGATTGTTTTGGTTAAAAATACGATAATTTAATTATAATGAAAATTAATTTACTGAAACTAATTATTTAAAAATTGCAAATACAGCCACGTTGGTTTCATTTTTAGCGACTTGGGTCAAAACTTGAAAAGATTTTTTTTCTCGCGTTTAAAAGCAATCAGTTGAACTTAAATTTTATATGCACGATTGTTTTGGATGAGAATACGATAGTTTAAGGATAATTAATAAAAAATAATGTCCACTTAATATTGTGATTCTGTCCTATGTATATACGTATTTATATTAATTGTAACTATTTAATAAAAAGAAGCTAAAATAAAATTTTCTTTGTTGATTTAAGTAGAATTTGACTTAAATTTTTTTCATATATTACTTGTTAAATCAAGAACAAGATTGCTTCTTTGAATTCGCATCACAGCCTGCAAGTTTATGTCATCCAACTTACGTCTATATTTATTTTTGTTGGTTTTCATGCGAGAAAAGCTTTGCTCTCAAATATATGTCGACTAAAATACAACGAACAATTCCCCAGTGAATTTTTTCTTACATGGAAATTTTTCAGCTGACGAAGATTTGTAAAAGTCAATGCCATAGCATTCAACATTTCCTTCGTACTGCAATCTGATGGCAAGAGACACTAAGTTAAAGCAGTAGTTCCTCATATGCTGTATTAATATATGCAGCATTGGGATAATAGAATAAATTGAATTTAGACTCAATTTTCTCACTATCTTGAAATCTTCCTGTGACCTCGCCCTCCAAGCTCTGCGCATTACCTCTTAGTAGAAACATTTTCAGTTACCGTAAAATCCGGCGTATAACGCGCACTTTTAACACAAAAAATAATTTCGAAGTTAAAGTGTGCGCGTTATACGCCGTGTTAAAAATGACAGCTTTAAAAAAAAAATAAGATGAGCATATAACAAGTAATATAAAAAAAAATTTTTTTTTTAAGTCAATTCCTACTTAGATCAGCAAAGAAAAATTTTATTTTAGCTACTTTTTATTAAACAGTTACACTTAATATAATTATGTATATACATAGGACAGAATCACAACATTAAGTGGTAATTAATTTTTATTCATTATCATTAAAGTATCGTATTCTCATCCAAAACAATCGTGAAATAAAATTTCAGTTCAACTGAATGCTTTAAAACTTGAGAAAAAAACCTTTTCGACACAAGTCGCCAAAAATGATGCCAACGTGGCTGTATTTGTAATTCTTTGAATAATTAGTTTTAATCAATTAATTTTTATTAATTATAATTAAACTATTGTATTGTCATCCAAAATAATCATGCATATAAAATTTCAGCTCAATGGAGCGCTTTAAAATGTATTTTATTAACGATTGAAAATTCCACCAAGATAAGTAAATAAATAAATATAGAGAGAGTGTGAGCTAATAGTAGGAATTGAAAAAAATTAAGACTTTACGTAGAACGGAATACTATTTATTTAAAAGAAATGACATTTCTATTGAACTCAAAGAGCTGTAGTTCGAGAAGTATATTATTTTTTCATAATCTTGGGATAATATCTCGAAAAAATGACTTTAAAACACAATAACATTGCACACGTACATTTCAGGTTCCTTCGTAAAAAAAGAGGGTGAGCTGTATACGACGAATATACCTAAAAATCAAAAAATGCAGCTTGAAAGTATGGGTGCTCGTTTTACACCGGGTTTTACGGTACTTTGTTTTCCAACTAAAGCAGTGCTTCTAAAACTTTCAACACTTGCGACCCAATTTTCAATCATAATTTTCATCACGCCTTCCTCCATAAAATAACAATGTATTGATTTAAAAAATAACGTACTAAAAGCTACATGCTAAAGCTACAAAAGGGCTTTAATTATAAACCGTACAAATTATCAAGATAAGTATTAAATTTTGTGTATAATTTTGTATATGACAAGCCCATGGGAGTCACTAGTAATTATTAATCTTGTTCTTAACTTAGTATTGATAAATTAATTATGCATTGCAGATGCATTTATAAGTATATTATATCAATGTAAATGTGTATTTTACTTTTTTATTACGTCAGAATGTATTTTGTTTTGCTTCCTTTCAATAAGTTTACAATTTTTCAAATCTTTTATTTTTGACTTTTTGATATGCTCGCGCCCCCCTTGTAAGATTATCACGCCCCCAAGGGGGTGCACCCCACATTTTGAGAAACGCTGTACTAAAGGAATTTTGTTTTTCTATTAGTGAAAAAGACAAGAATGAATCTTTGATCGCACACGGGAAAGAAATCTCCGTTCAAAGCGGATTTTCTGACTGACTTGGCTGGCCATTATTTGCCCACTACTGCTCTACAAAATATTTGGGAGATATTAAAGGGCAATTGCAATTTGCTTTCCACCTCCTCGAACTTGAACACAGTATTGCTAAAGGGCAAGGTAATACATGATAGCCGTATGGATTTATAAACTATTGTATTTCCAGCATTAATTCGTGTTGTGAAAACTATAAAATTGTGAGAAGCAATCCAATCCATAATAACCCTTTTTCATCTTCTGTTAATCTTTATAGATATTTCTGTATATTTTTATGAGCTTAAATATGACCACATACGATAACTATTGTATTTTTGGTTTATTATATCGATCAATGTTTTTATCTGATTTCTTTAAAATATTTCCAGTATTTATGAAAGTAAAGTATAGTTTAAACAAACTAAAGAAACATGCTTTTATAGCTAATCGAACTAAAATGTAAAAAATAATTCTTGATATAAGAATAAAATGATTAGCGAGAAAATTAATTGTGTTAATTGTCATTGTGGTAAAAGCGAGGGGAGCTTGATATCAATATATAGTTATAATTTCTTACTAGTTGTATTCTGAAATGCAGAGTTAATGTAAAAATGTAATACAAAGCACCCCATTCTTTTATCATAATGACGTTAATTTTCTCGTTAATCATTTTATTCTTATATTACGAATTATTTTTTTACTTTATTTCGATTAACTGTAAAAGCGTGTTTAGTTTTTTTAAAACTATAATTTATTTTTCATTTTTTAGTTCGATCTACAATAAAAGCCTGTTTTTCTTTAGTTTTTAAAACTATCATTTATTTATTGATGAATTAATCTTAAATGCATCATTTTTTAGAATCTGGAATACCCATTGGCATCCTATCAGTGCATCGATACGGCCTGGTTTGCAAAATGTAGGAACAGCCAAAGCATCCTTTCCTTTTTCACACAAAGAGCACTTTTTTTTGTTCGTTGTGTTTGTATTAACCATGAGCATTTTCCCTCTAGGGTTATAATTTAATCTTTTAATCACTAAATCTGGAATTCTTTGCCAAATCTGGAAATGGAAAATCTTTAATACTGATGATCTTGATCAGGACAATGGAACAAAATTATTAAATTACCGTATTGTATTGCCTTTCACAAGTGTGCAAAATTTTGAATTACTGTGACCTTTGAAATAAGGGGGAAAATCGAGTTCAAAGATTCCGTTACATACAGGTGAAGCTAATAAAAGCGTGTTAATAATTAGCTAAAAGTTTTTTAAAAAATAGAAAATCGGTGTATCTGGCAAAATGGGGGAATCTCCACACTGTTCTATACACAATGACTGGAGAACTAACAATAGGCATTTTCTCGTCAATTAATGTTAATTAAAATTTTAAATACAGCACAATTAAAACTTAATGGTGTGGCTGTATAATCTAATTTAACTAAAACCAAAAACCAGACAAATTGAAAATAAAGATGGGTATAAACACTTTTATTTTTTCAGCACAGACTAAAATTCTATGAAATAAACTTCCCAAGCGTCAGATCAAACTGTCATTTGTGACCGTAACTATTAATTAAATTGACTAATTATCGTGATAGCTAATGTCAGTTGATAAGCTCGCGAGACGCTATAAGATGAGCCAGAGCGTCGCAGACGATTTAGTCATTAAATGTAGTGACGTCAGAAGCTGAGTGAATCGAGATTAAGCTGTTGATGGCGAAATTAGTGAGGATAATCACATTTACCTTAATATTTTAATAATCACGTATGCATTTTATTATCCAAGGTTATTTTTTTTCTTGTCTGACGGGAAAGGAAATGACTAGAGGAAGGAATATTGTCAATATATAAATGGGGAAAAATACGATGTTCGAACTAAGAAGTCTCAAACATTCAGTTTTTAGAGTTACTTTTGATCTTATAACATTATGATCGAAATTATCGTTTCCGGAATGGAGTTAATGGCTGAATTGATTATTTATTAATGTCACATTTGGAAATAACACTAAGTCTACTGGGTATCCCGAAACTCTCTTAACGATAAGCGAGCTCGAGATGAAAGGAAGGGTCATATCTTTACTGGAAAAAATATTTAAAAAATTCCCTGGGACTTGGTTAAGTGAGGGCGAGGACATTTTTGAAAATGTGGGAAATTGATACCCCCATCACACTACTGTAACCACAAATTTCAAAATTTTAAAGATTGTTTCATTATCGTCGCCTTCTATAGCTGTACTATTAATGGCAGACCCTAGTCAGACAAAAAAAATTTGCTGGTTGAGTTAAAATTAATGTATTTGGCGTATGTCGGGATTAGAAAAAAATGTTATCTGACTTTAATTCTGCTTCAAAAGGAAACTGTTTCACACAAATGTTGACCCATTTAATTAAGATTTCAAAATGATACAAAACTTGTTCTTTTGCATGTATAACAATCATAGAGAACCTTTTCATTTGCAGAACCTCTTCATTTCAAAAACACCTCTGTTGATACCCTCTATAGCATAATTAGGTACTGTGACCACAATTTCCGCAATTTTATAGTGGTTGTCAGCTGGAATGTTGTCCTTGTTACTTGAACGGTATTAAAAATTAAGAAGTCTGTCTCCAATAGCTCACGCATTGCTTTTGAGCCGGGATGGGAATTTAGTCAATCGCGATCGACGGGTGGACCCCCAAGACATTTTGGGGTGACCGCCTTTACTGAGACCTAAGACGCTCATATTAAAAGAGACATATTTATAGAACACTGACGACAGCTAGACTGGAGAATTTGCTTTTCCACAATCGATGTGACAGTGATTAAGCAGATGATTTGAAAAATATGTAAACGACACATGTATCTTCAATGGAATCGAATGATGACGCTTTAACAGTTTACTGCTGTTGTAGAGAAAAATCACTGTGATGCCAGCCGTACAAATGAGTTTTCCCCATCACTCCGACTGAAGGGGAGAATAAATGTTGATAATCATCCCTTCCCGCGATAGCCCGGTATCGGCTATTGAGACATTATCCCACACCCCGCGCCTTCACTGGATTGGACTCTCTAGTAGGTGTCCTTTCCCGCGATGGCACGGGAATCGGCAGTGAACAAATGTAAGTACATACGTCGGTTTCAAATTCATCGTTTCACGTATGTTCTTTGCTTGCTGCATTGAATATGCCTGCGCTCCACGGTCTAGCAGTCGCTCATAGTTGTTCAAGCATTCAACTTGGCAATTTTGTGCTACTTGTATATTCTTAGTAAAAATAGTAAGCTGTAATATTTTGAAAAATGGGTACATAGTAGAAACAAGTAATATATATAAAGAAAAATTAAGTCAATTCCTATTTAGATCAACAAATAAAATTTTTATTTTAGCTACTTTTCATTAAATCGTTACAATTAATATAAATATGTATATACATATGATAGAATCACAACATTAAGTGGTAATTAAGTTTTATTCATTATCATTAAAGTATCGTATTGTCATCCAAAACAATCGTGTCTATAAAATTTCAGTTCAACTGAATGCTTTAAAACGTGAGAAAAAGACCTTTTCAAGTTTTGACACAAGTCGCCAAAATGGTCGCCAACGTGGCTGTGTATTTGTAATTCCTTAAATAATTAATTTTAATCAGTTAGTTTTTATTAATTATAATTAAATGATTGTATTGTCTGCCACAATAATCATGTATATTAAATTACAGCTCAATTGAGCGCTTTAAAATGTGTTTTATTAACGATTGAAAATTCCATGAAGATAAATAAATAAACAAATAAATAAACATATAGAGAGTGTGCGTTAATAGTAGGAATTGAAAAAAGTGTTAAGGAAAGAAAACATACAATTTTCATTCAGAATAGCCACACCTACGTCAATGGACCACAACACCTTAAAAATATTAGAAGTAGACCGTTCTCTGGAAAAGTCAGCCCACCCCTGCTTTAGAGTGTAAATAAAAAATCAATAATCACATACTAAATTACCATAAATTTAATAAAAATATAACAAGACAACACAGGTAAAAAATGAGGTAGCTTTAGTAGTATAGTAAACTCTTAGCCTTGGGAGCTAAGATTGTATGTGGTTAACCCTAGTCTTCAGGCCAGCTTTCCTATACCGCTGGGCTGCAAGAAAGATAGATAAAATTCCAATAATGCTAAAGATAATTATCCCACACAGGGGTATCCGGGTATTATAAACGTGATAGTTTTCATTTCGTTAACATTAATTATATTTGGAATGTTTTCCTAGTATAATTTATATAAAGATATATTTGTCAAGCTGTTAAACTGTCGACGCCTTAATCGTTATTACATTTTCAAATCGTAACTATTCAGACATTTATTTTATTTTCAGATTTCCAACTAATACGTTTGAAGATTAGTAGTTTAATTGCTCAATTAATGAATTATTATTAATTATTATAGGTATAAAGATAAATATCTTCCTTATTTGTGTCTTATCATTTCAAAGCCTCTGTATTCCGGACTATTTTCCGATAATAATATAAACACCTTAGAATAAAACATTGGAATGTGTATTTCTGTACATATTGTTCAATGTTGTTATATGCTTTTGGGATAAAGTAATTACTCTTGAAATATTTCTGAATCGATACCATAGAAGGCTCAGTAAATAAAACTTTAAAAAATAATTTTAAAAAAAACTAATTTTTTACCCGGCAATTACTTTAAATTTAGAAGATGAAAAAATTATAATAAACCATTTCGGTACTTACGTATTATCGCAACCCATTGGCGACATCATATGAAACGAAGCACATGGTTGCCGATTCAGTGCATACGACACAATGAAAATTGCAGTTGATATCTTGACGAGTTATTAATAATATAATAGAGTTGGCGATTGTTGCGATAATACGTAAGTACCGTTATTTCTTTTTTCTCTTTTAATTTTATTTTCCTTTCTTAAGCTTTTTGTTCTGTATTGTATTGTACTAAAACCTGTTACTATACAATTTGAAAAACGTAAACAATTTTAACATAATAACTTGAAAATTTAGTTGTTGCAAAAAAAAATTCTCATCACTTTAAAATTGTGCAAAATTCGACGTTCAAAAAAAACTAGATTAAAACATTTATTTTTTAAGTTTTCAACAAATTTTTATAACTTACAACATAAATTTAATAATAGTGTACAGAAAAAAATTGAATTTGCAAAAATTAAAACCATGTTTCAAAAAAAGAAGAAAAAAGAAAAGAATACACTTGGAATAAATTTAAAAAATTCCTATTTGCTTATTTATTTTCTCTTGGAAAAACAGCAAAATGTTGACAAAAAATTCCTCTTAAATATGAAGAAGACCATACTGAAAACTCCGCAAAAACAGCATTTCAAAACTTTCAGCAGTTGAATTTCTAGAAATCCACATACACTCCTTCAAACGAATTCTTGAAGCGCATAATTCTTTTTTTGAATCAAGAAGCCAGAAAAGCTTTCTTTTCACGATTCTCTTTTAAAAATGACTTTTATTTCCTTGAAAACCATTTCTCCGAATGCAGAAAAATAACAATGATTTTTCAGACGTATGACATATGTACCAAAGGAAGATGCTTTTGAAATAGATGTCGTTGTCGACAAGCAATTTTTTGGAACTTTTTTTTAAAAAAGAAAGAACTTAACACACTAACAAGTTTGTTGAACAAGAAACTGACTTTTTTTTTTGTTGAAAGTTTTAAAATTTTATTTTATATAGATGCAGGATGATTTGTAATAAATAAATAAGTGAAATAAAATAAGATGTGTTTTCTTAGTCGATGTTCTTTTTACCGACGTCCTGTGAACCGTTAGGCTTAACGTTGAAATGTAAAATACAGTTATTTTCGATGATACGAAAAAGGAAAAAAAAGCCTATATGAAAACAAGAAATATTACTGTCATACTATACATAAGACTTAGCGGAGCAAAATTTTTATGCTGCATTTTAATATTCCATCTTTGCGATCCTCCTTTGTAACTATTTGAAATATGATTTTTCTTGTTTGGTATATACTTTCTTGGGCCTCTGCTCTTTGATAGTTATTTCATTCATACATCACTTTAAATCAAAAGATATCCATGTGAAATATTAATAAATTTATTGCTATCATATTTTTATTATATCATATTTTAAGAAAGTTGTTGGTCCTTTATGGTTTAAAAATAGGAATATAGTATTTTAATCCTCAAATCATTTTTATTAACTAAGCCTAACTGCCGCTTCAATAAAAAAGCGTTTCACGTTAGGAATGTCAACATTGTGGACTGTTGCCAATCTTGCAAAACCAAATAAATTACCAAAAATATTGCTCCAGGTTAATAAAATTAGCAAATATTATTTTAAAAATTAATAACAAAATAAAAGTTATAACTATAGAAAATACTAAAAAAATAAGTACAATTATAATTTACATTTTAATCCGTTACAAAGTGTTTTTCTTGTTTTGTTTTATTTTTTCAGCCTTACATTAACGTTAAAGAGTTATGATGTTAAATTTGTATAAAAACAAGTAATATAAAAGAGAAATTTTTAATTCAATTCCTACTTAGATCAACAAAGAAACTTTTTTTATTTTAGCTACTTTTTATTAAATAGTTACAATTAATATACATATGTATATACATATGACAGAATCACAACATTAAGTAGTGATTGATTTTTATTACTTATCATTAAAGTATTGTATTGTTATCCAAAACAATCGTGTATATAAAATTTTAGTTCAACTGAATGCTTTAAAACGTGAGGAAAAAAATATTTTCAAGTTTTGACACAAGTCGCCGAAAATGATGCCCACTTGGCTGTATTTGTAATTCGTTGAATAATTAGTTTTAATCAATTAATTTTTATTAATTTTAATTGAATTACTGTATTGTCATCCAAAAAATCCTGTATATAAAATTTCAGCTCAATTGATTAATGATTGAGAATTCCACGAAGATAAATAAATAAATATATAGAGAGTGTGAGCTAATAGTAGGAATTAAATAAGGAAAGGAACTAGAGATTATATATGAATTAACTTAAATAAGTTGCTAAACATCTACTCTATTTGCTACTCGGAGCAAATTTAATTTTTTTTTTTTAAGAAATATACCAAAACCTTCTTAATAAATTATAACTGTACTCGTCTTGTTTAAACATAATAAGCAGCAAAGTATTATTTTAGAAAAAAAAGTTATTTAAAATTTAATAAAGCTGTGCACCACACTTATAAAAATCGGATACAATGAAATAGTAATAGTCAATTTCAGACACTCTGCTTATATTGATTACTAACATGATAAAAGATTCTTCAAATGTATGTTTATCGTGAAAAAGATTAACAATGTACATTTTAAAAATGAGTTTCCTCATTAAAATCGGTAGATTTCCGAGAAATATCGATTCTTTGTTCTGAAAACTTGATTTGTTTTAAAAAGGAAGATATTGTATTTCATTTCGAAATGTTGCCATGAACAGTATTATGAAACAAAATTGTAATTGAATGTTTATCTGTAATAATACAAGAGGAAATACATAACAATAGAAAATTCAATTTATCTCGATGTATTTAATGATGTTTGTTTGTGAAACAATGGCTGTACAATCGTTTTGAAATGATTAATAATGATACAAAAGTGAAAAGTTATTTTTAAATGACGGAATGGAAATCATTCTAAATTAATTTAATGGGATTAATTAAACATCTTTTTTTAAAAAAAATTTCCGCAGCACACACATCAAATGTTATGTATGAAATTACCATAATCAGAGCTATACTTTTAATGCTCACACAACTATTATATGAATCACATATTTAAAGTTTCAGTGACTCGTTTTATGTATTATTTTGCTTATCTTTACCAACATCTTTGAGTGGTCGGAATAAAAGACATTTTTTTAAAAAAAAATAATGATAGTAGCATTTGTGTATTAAAAAATATGGGTACTTACGTATTATAGAATAATCTCCAACTCTGTTAATAACTCGCCAAGTTGGCAACCCCGATTTCCTATGTGTCGTACGCGCTGAATTGGCAGCCAGGTGCTTCGTTTCATATAATGTCGCCAATAGGTTGCGATAATACATAATTACCAAAATATGTTCAGTCAATGAAGTAAAATGCTTCGTTTATTACAATTAAAAATGAATTACCAAAGGTGAGGTCTAGTGCAGGAACACATTCCTGATAATATTGTTACGAATTTTGTGTAAATAGTGTAAATACTTTGCATTTGGGTGTTTAATGCATTTATATTACTCTATGTTGTATTTATTTCATGTAAAAATTGTACTATTCACACAAGCAATGCCGCCCCTTACATTATAATGGCGATTCAATGAGAACTTGGCGAAATCTTGGCGGTAGAGCCAAGTTGGCATCATTTTTGTTGACTAGGTTGGCCGCCAATTTAGTTACTTTGGCTACCGTTTTGGCCTCATTGGCGACCATGTTGGCGAGTTTGGGACCCTCTGAATTCTTCTAGAAAGTAGTGGATCTCGCCACGAAGTTCACGCTTTATGGCGCGTGCGGATTTTTCTGGAAGTTTCCGTCGAATTTATAAATAGAGCAATGCCAGCCGCAGTCAGTGAGTCTGATTTTATCCAGCGAATAATGAGGATTGTTTTGATTAGCGATTAGCTCGGCTGTGCTTGTGAATAATCTTTTACTTACGTGTATTTTTTAACACTGGTGATTGTGTTTGATTGCTGTTGAAGGTGTGAAGACCTTCGGGGATTTACTCTGTGAATATTGCTGCTGAATCCTGTATTTAAAGGATTGGATTTTTGATAATAAATTCGCATCGCTCTTAAAGAACTGTTTATTTTCTTTGTGATTGTTTTGCATAAAATCCACGAACCCAGATCTACGTAACAATATCAGTGCCTGACAATGATACGTCTTGAGGATTCAGGAACAAGGACAACTATAAAGAGAAACCTGAAGATAAAAGAGTTTACAGTCGAACTTATTGATATAATCATAGCATCTTTAAGATTCTGGTACACTTTAAAGTGTCCAGTTGACTTTAAAATAAAAATAAAATTATTCAGAACAGCTATTATGATAGAAAGATACTATCTATAGAAATATATTAAAGATTCGGTACTTACGTACTATCGCAACACAATCGCCGAATATATTAATAACTCTCCAAGTTGGCAACCCCAATTTCCTAAGTGTTGTACGCGCTAAATTTCCAACCAGGTGCTTCGTTTCTAAAAATGTCGCCAATAGGTTGTGATAATACGTATGTACCAAAGATTCTATACAGATCCCCATTATAGACATAAATTTTTAAAAAAATTAAGGTACTTACGTACTATCGCAAAAATCGCCAACTTTATTATTAACTCGCCAAGTTGAAAACCCCGATTTCCGATGTGTCGTACTCGCTGCCATTCAACCAGGTGCTACGTTTCATATAATGTCGCCAATAGGTTCCGATAATACTTAAGTACCAAAATGGGTGTTGATAATGACTTCTTCGTCTTCTTAACCCATTAGCGGGCAATGGCTAATACGTCTAGCCACATATTAAAAAAATTTTCTCAAAGCGGTTGTTGGATATTTAGTCTATCTTTATACGTTAATTGAAGCTAAAACGCATAAAAATTAATACGGATGACAGCACGATACCTTTTTTTGCATTTCATGTCCTCTGATGGGTAGTTAAAAACAGTTTTTCTCGGTGTAAATCTACAAATTGTATTTTGATTACTATAAATAAAATTTCTGATCTTTGAAAAAAATTTCGACACTTCTTAAGTATACTTTTCTCTCATCTGAATGAATTAAGCAATTGTACAATTAAAAAAAATTTTTTAGGTTTTTGGAAACATTTAATATGTGGATAGAGGCTCTATCCACTGCCCACCTAGAACAGAAAAATGACCTAGAAATTTTCGCTTTTCCTGTACTCCAGAAAGAGCATTTAGAATCACGTGAGAATATTGGAGGTGGGAAATATAAACAAACTTTATTTACATTATGTGGTACAAGATTCTCGAGTTCGAAAATCTTTCATTACAGCTTTGCTGCTCGGAGAAAACGTTTGCATATTATTAAATTCCACAGTAAATAGCTCATCAAATTTGGGAAATAACTAATTTAAATTCTCAAAAATATTACTTTATTTCTAACTTTTCATGCTAAAATTAAAAATAAAATATAAAATGTGGATATATACCAAGTTCAATGTATATTCTAAGTATTCTATATATTTTCTAAGTAAGTATTCTATGCTGTTCAATTATTTTATTATTATTAAATTACACTTATACTTTGTATTTAATTGTTATTGAAATAGTTATTACATAAATATATACATAAAAATATATTACATAAAAATATCTTATACAACAGAATGAGCGTTAATTGTTCTATTAACATGCTAAAAGAATTAAACTTTATCAACACCTTTTGAATAAAAAAAATCGACCTCTTTTATACACTTCATAAGACTTCAAACTGAACAATTAATCTTTCGAATTTAAATCAGACAATAACTGAATTTAAAAAAACAAACAAAAGAATAGTAAGAATATAATAGCATTAAAAGATTTTTAAAAAATGCAAGTAAATACAATAGTATCAATTATTACCAAAATAAAAAGTTTGTAAAAATTAGTACCCAGATGCATGTTAATGTCATCTGGATGAAAAAACCTATAATTTTTCCTTTTAAAAAAACTCTAGTATGTACATATAATTTCCTATTCGGAATTATTCTCCATAATTCTCTCTGTAATATAATCTACCTCTATTATATATATTATTTTAATTTCATTTTCTTCTGTTCATCACTAATATTTAACCATATATAAATATATGCATTCCAGTTCAATTTTGTTCACTATCTCTCAGACAGGAAAATATTCATTTTCTTTTAATTCCGTTTAGTAACCTCCAACTCCCAACGCAACACTTCGGTGGGGCAAAAAAATTATTTCTCACTTCCGGTGCACACACATAATTGTAACATTTTTCCGAAGCCCAACCGTCTTCTTAATGAATTGCCCTTTTGTTTTGATGAGCGCGACAGAGAAGGGGAAATAAAAAAAAATGGCAAACAAGTACCACCACTACTGCTGAGCCTTTTCTATCTCCAAAATACGTCGTGTAAAAACAGAGTTTCCCTTGTCTTAGCGGTGTTAAAAGACCCCAATGCGTTTAGTGTGTCTTGTGATTAATAACGTGCAGGCATGCTTTTTTTTGTTTACTTCCTTATTTTAATTCCCGATTTGTTGTTTAATGTGCCTTACAGGATGAATTTCTTTAAAACGTAGTTGATTACCACACTTGTCTTTAATAAAGCCTCTCAAAGGTTGATGCCCGCAGAATTATTTTCCACTTTGCATTTATTAATGTGCGTGCTTGTGTGTGTGTGTGTTTTTTTTTTAAACACGAGTGAAAAAGATATAATGTCTTTTGTCGACTGATGTGTATTTTGTCGTCTGCGGAAAATGTTACATACTGTTTATTCGTTAAGAAGCACGTGTGTCATGGTTTTTTGAATCGTAATCGAGCGAAACGCAAACGATAATGTGTCTTGTAGAATTTATGGTGCAATTTACGCTCGTATATATGCGTAAGAAAAACACGGGGTTTTTTGAAAGAGAATTCACCGATTAGTTTAAGATGCTGAAAAAACAGGGAAATTAATATTTGTTCAAAAGAAAATAAGTTAATTTTTAATGTGATCAAAGTAATATATAAAAATATAATTATTTATACAAGAACAATGAATAATTCTTGCATCTAGAAATTAAAAAAATAAATTGAATAGCATTACCAATTTATTTAAAACACGTTTTAAAACAGCTGAAGCTTTAAATTTTACATAAAAAGTATAGTTTATCCTTCAATAAGACACTAGAAAATGTTTTACAATATTCAAAATGAAATGCCAGCCGGATTTTTTTTTTTGACCTTGTAAAAGAATTAATGTAGAATTTCCCGGGGTATTTTTTTTAAAAATCTTTTTAAAAAAAATCTTTTTTATCAAAAAATCTTTTTTTTTTTTTTTTTTTTTTGCAAACAATATTTTAACACTTTTTTTTTATTCTATCACGTCATGTAATGATAAACAAAAAAGCAAATTAAATTTTTTCTAAAAATTTACTTAAAGTTTAACAAATTTTATGCAATTTTAAAAATACATCTCCTATTACGAAGTAATTATCATATTACCTTGAAATTTTCAAAAATATTTAAAAGATATTATCTGAATTTATAAAAATGGGATTGTGTTAATAGAATTTAATACAACTTGAGGGAAAAGTAGCTCTTTTACTTTTTATTTTAAATAAAAAGAAGAAATTAGATTAGCATTCTAAGCTACGGTAAGGGCTTAGAAACAGATTTGTGACGTTCGAATAATGGTAAACGAATCTTGAATTGAGAATTCTGAAATTGCTTGTGGTGTTTTTATCTGTTGAGATGCTATAACAAATTTAACTGGACAAAATGAAGCATATATATGGGCATTTTCATAATATTAAAATAGTCTTTATTTTTCTAATTCACTATATAAAAATACGAGAAATAGATGACAAAAGCTTTGAAATTATGAATTGTTAGTTAATTTGCGAGGTTAGTGTATTTTTAAATTGGGGGAGGGAGAAGGACGTATGTGTGTGTATGTGAAAATAGTAAAGAATTTCAAGTAAAATATTTT
>BMAV01022269.1:5858-58073 GCA_019973955.1 Trichonephila inaurata madagascariensis | reverse complement strand
ACACGTGCGTTGATCAACAATTATCCTAACCTACAAATCTATTTGTGTAGCTAATCGATTACACACATTATTAAACTTTTTTTGCTTAAAATTATTTCTTATCGGAAATCTATAATAATAAGAGGAAAAGTTTTGTGTGTGTATTTCACTTCTAAGCAACTCAGAAGTATAAAGTTTTACTCAGAGTTTTTAGCTATAGATTTCGCTTTAGATTTTTTTTAAGATTAAATTTTTAAGTGATTTTCCTATTTTTTTTTCAACAACTGGATTTTAATTTGTTAATTTGGCAACAGTCATTTTTGTTTTGCTTATATTTTATTTGATTATTTCAAACTATTTCTGGATATTGATTTGATTGTGCCGTTTCTTTTTCAGCTTAAAAAAAATCAACGTAATTTGGTTTAAAGTTGCTTATATTTTATTTTATTATTCCAAACTATTTCTGGATATTATCGATTGATCCAATTGTGATAACCGTATATGTAATGACGTTAGATATTGTAATAACTTTTTAATACAAATTTCCATCAAAACGGTTCAGATTGTTGAAGCTTATTCATAAAAATTTGGCATTTTTGAATTTAAGATGTGTGTGCAGGACAACGACTGTCGGGGCCGCTAGTATATATATATATATATATCTTGTTCAAAATTTCAATCGTTAATAAAATACTTTCTATTCATTCAATCAAGTTCAAATAAATTTTTAAACTTGTAGTGGATTACACTTAATGCTAATACAGATTTTTCAAATATTTTAATTCATTAATTAAATTTTATTTTTTAATTTTAAATTTATTCTGCGTTATTTCTGTCGAAGTTACAACTGGCTGCAACAGATGGTGCCGGTACAGTTTTCTAACAAAGTAGGAATTGACTTAAATAAATATATATATATATATTACTTGTTTTTAAGTAACAGGTTCTGGGCATTTAACCCGGCCTGGCAATAGCTTCCAATATTGTATTACTTTTGGGGTGTATAACATTATCCTATTAATTTAAGAAATATATTCCCAGTCACCCTCCTCTTTTTTTCCTTTGGAATTATACTCCGTATACTTATAACTTTTGTAATATATTTACCTACTCGAAACTGTAACCGTGACATAATGCAATGAGAGTAACAATAATTAGCAAGCGTTAATAGAGAGGCATGACTGTACAATTTATAAAAACGTGAAAAAAAGATTATGTTTTAAACAAGTAATATAAAAAAAAGTCAATTCCTACTTAGATCAACAAAGAAAAATGTTATTTTAGCTACTTTTTATTAAATACGTACAATTAATATAAATATGCATATACATAGGACAGAATCACAACATTAAGTGGTAATTAATTTTTTATTAATTATCATTAAAGTATCGTATTGTCATCCAAAACAATCGTGTATTTAACATTTCAGTTCAACTAAATGCTTGAAAACTTGAGAAAAAAGCCTTTTCAAGTTTTGACACAAGTTGCCAAAAATGATGCCAACGTAGCTGTATTTGTGTAATTCTCTAAATAATTTGTTTTAATGAAATAATTTTTATTAATTATAATTAAATTACTGTATTGTCATCCAATATAATCATATATATAAAATTTCAGCTCAATGGAGCGCTTTAAAATATATTTTATTAACGATTGAAAATTCCACCAAGATAAATAAATAAATATATAGTGAGTGTGAGCTAATAATAGGAGTTGAAAAAGTTGCTTAAATTGTAAAAGAACTAACAAGTTATTAAAAAAATAACAAAATACGGTTCCATACAACCAAATACTGACAAAATACGTTCTAAACATATAGCACTACCCTCTACTTTATCAAGTGGATCCCCTTGTACTATGTTCTCACCGCTCATCCTTGATGACATCATCTGGCAAAAATACTTCCTTGACAAATCGAATTTTAAATTTCTTTATTGCTTAAGGCTTATCTAAAACTCTTCCAAATGAATAAATAAATCAGAATGCATATTTTATTTTCGTTTTTCTTTATTTTCAATGGTAATAATTCTTAATGAAGTCTATTTTCCTGTTACTTTTTCTTATAAAGTCTTTAAAAAATATATAAAGAAGGAATATTCGGCAGTTCATTGGCTTAAATTTCAAAATTCGTGACTGTTAGAATTCAAACTTTTTTTCAACAAAAGAGCTGCCACGTACAACAATGAAAATTGCTGCA
The DNA here is from genome assembly GCA_019973955.1 of Trichonephila inaurata madagascariensis. Lineage (NCBI taxonomy): Eukaryota > Metazoa > Arthropoda > Arachnida > Araneae > Nephilidae > Trichonephila > Trichonephila inaurata. Next base: position 55,897 of record BMAV01022269.1, on the reverse strand, counting down.
TCTCAAGATAAAATCAAACCTCACAATTTGAAACGAGAGAAATGCGATAGAGATATGACCTCAGGCGTCGTTGCTGTCACTTAAGGCTATCTTCTACTAATGTTAAAGAATAGGGGCCGAATTCTGAATATTTTTTCAGATATAAAAGTACTCAAACATTATTATTATATTCTGGCTTCACTATTCTGTAGAAAATTACTTATTTTATTATACTACTCATTTTTATCCGATTTTTTTTTTTTTTTTTTGAGACATTTTTTTTTTTTTAAAATGTGTTTCACATGTTAAAAGTAAAAACTAATTATTTAAGAAATATTTTGAAATTTTAAAAAACTCTATATTATAAATAAATGAATGAGTTGCAACAAATTTTTATAAAAATTGAGACATTTTGTCTGTCCGAAAATGTGCTCCGCGTCAAGTTCACGCTCTCGAACATATGACGAAAACAGCCTTAAGACATATCTCAAAATTAGCAAGTCCACGTTCCCAATAACCCTCCATTTCTACAAAGATGCCTTTTCAAAAAGAAAAAGAAAGAATTCCTCCTCACAAATATCCAGTTCCTTCACTTATTTATTTTTAACCTTTCAGAAAAAAGCTCTTATCAATTTTTTTGCCTTTTTTCCCCATCCAAAGGAGACTGAATTCACCCAACAGGGGATCAGAGCTATAGAACCGGCCGCCAGAGAGGACCACCCTCTCGGCATTCGACAGAATACCCCGGGTGCCAGAGAGGACCACCACCTCGGCATTCGACAGAGTACCCCGGGCGCCAGCCTGTCAAACAACATTTATATTCAAATTTTTAAATATTTTTGCAAAGAAATCCTCGCTACAAAGGAGAGCTGTTGTAAATTATGTACACTGATCACCATAAAAATTAATTAAAATAATATTTGTAGCCAATTTTTCACCAGCTGATATTATAAACTTAAAAATACTCTATTTTTCAATTCCTCACTATATTAACTCACACTCTATATATTTATTTATTTATCTTGGTGGAATTTTTTCAATCGTTAATAAAATACATATTTTATAGCGCTCAATTTAGCCGAAATTTTATATACATGATTATTTTGGAAGACAATACAATAATTTAATTATAATTAATAAAAATTAATTGATTTAAACTAATTATTTAAAGAATTACAAATACACAGCTACGTTGGCATCATTTTTGGTGACTTAGCGACCCTTTTGGCAACTTGTGTCAAAACTTGAAAAGGTTTTTTTTCTCACATTTTAAAGCGTTCGTTTGAGCTGCAACTTTCTATACACGATTGTTTTGGGTAAAAATACGATAGTTTAATTATAATTAATTAAAATTAATTGACTGAAACTAATTATTTAAATAATTACAGATACAGCCACGTTGGTTTCATTTTTAGCGACTTGAGTCAAAACTTTAAAAGATTTTTTTTCTCACGTTTTAAAGCATTCAGTTGATGTAAAATTTTATATACACGATTGTTTTGGATGACAATACGATACTTTACTGATAATTAAAAAAACTAATTACCACTTAATGTTGTGATTCTGTCATATATATATACGTATTTATATTAATTGTAACTATTTAATAAAAAGTAGCTAAAATAAAATTTCTCTTTGTTGATCTAAGTAAATATTTACTTAAAATTTTTTTTTGTATATTACTAGTTTAAGATTATTTTTTCCTGCTAGTATTAATAGAAGATTTGAACAGTTAGGGCCACTTTGATTCCGTGAATATTAATCTTAATATTATGGAGTGTCTGCTCTTCCTAAAGCTGAATTACTGTGTTTGTTTGAATGCAGCGAAATGAATAATAATAATAATAAAAAAAAGCAACGAAAGATTCTATGAAAACTGTATATATATTTTCTTCTAATTTTGAAAATATTTTGTATTTGGTTGAATGTTTCGCTAGTGGCTTTCTCAAGTTTACGAAAATATTCGAAACATATTTTCAAAAATGAGAAAAAAAGCAATTTTACAAAATTTTTGTTATTTCTTACTCTTGAGATGTTGTTGTTGTCGTGTCCTTCCCTAAGGGAAGGAATGAAAGTTGTCAGAGCCTGAGACAGGTTGGACTTCTACACGATAGATGGCGACACCACCTATTTCCACCTCCATAATTTAGGCATGGAACTGGAGGGGAGGGAAATATATTCTCCAGCCCCTTGCACCCGTGGGTTCTGTTACGACCACCCATAAGACTTTCGGACCTACTGATTTAACGTGCATGTACTCCGTGTGTAATGGGAGGTATCGGGCATCGAACCCAAGCCCTGCGGTCTTGGTCTAGAGTCCGATGCTCTAACCACTAGGCCACCCACGGCCCACTCTTGTGATGAAGAGTGAGAATTCTATGTAAATAACATTGTACGAATTAAAACTAACTGGGAGTCTGGGCGCAAATTTATATATATGCAGCAAAAGTATTACAAATTTTAACTAATATTATCTTATACTTATATTGGTCTACAAAAGTTAAGAAAGTTCAAACGATTTTTGACACTTCCCGTCATTAAAAGGAAGAAATAACTTAATGTAAAAAATATAGGAATATATTATATGTGAATGAACATAAGTTACTTCTCTCTCTCTCTTCATTAATCTTTGTAAACAGTATTTATTTATCCCTCGGAAAAAAATCACGAATATCCCACATTTGTTAATTCATGTGTGTGTTTCTTTCTTTCATGCTTGATAATTTTCTGATACTTATTAGGTACTATTATCCATATCTAATTCCATGTATGAGTGTATTTGTGTTCCATATATGAGTGTATTCTTTCGCCATGTATGAGTATTTTTTCCTATTTCAGCATCCGACAATACAAATGGCAGTAAGGAAAGCCAATGCTGTAATTGTATTATAAGTAGAGGGCGCAATTCCCTCATTAAATTTTAACCATTATTAAATTTTTCCTAAGAAAAAAAAATCTGTATTCTCCTGTTGCTTTCTTACTTCAAACAAACAGTGGAACTTTTTTAAAAATGCAGTTCTTTACTTGATAATCATCCTTGATATTAAATTTAAGTAAAATCAAGAGTAAACAATTGTTTAAGCTACAATTCTTCGAAATTTCCTGTTTTTATGTTTATTAGTTTTGACACTCGGTAAAATAACAAGAAACTCCTTAAAGCTAATATATACAAGACGTTGCTGAATTCAACCGACAAATTCAGTAGGCAGCAGTGGGACGACAAATCACCATAGAATATGGGGTCGCAAAACCCGTTGAGTCGGATTAATTAGCAAAAATAGTTATGAAGGGTGTGATGTCGAGTGAAAAGAAAAGGGGAAATAAGAGGTTGTGAGGTTCTCTCATTCACGACTAGAGATGTGGGAGGAAGGGAAGGAAGACTAGCCATATCCCAAAATACTCTATTTATTTATCATACAATCAACAACACAAGTTCAAGCAATCTTAAATAAGAGATGCACCCAATTGAAGCAATATTTAGATAAATAACGAAATACGAGAAGTATAAGACTTTGAATACCCCAGTACACTTACTTTTGGTTCGAATCTACTTTCCTAGCTATCTTTGTGACGGGGCTTTCATCGTGATTTCATCTAATTGTCCTCGTGGGTCCTTTGGGGCCAGAATGGCAATTCTTTCCAACCAACTCAAAAAGAAGAACGTGGTTATATAAATTATGAATCATATTGTGATATGGTCGCTCTTTGGTGACCATATCTTTGATTGTCAGCGTAAATTAGAGGTGTGGGATTCTCTAAATGAATAGACATTTTAAAATTCTTAATATGACTTTATTAAGAATATAACTTAAACCTCTAATAATTTAGATAAATTTATATAAGTGAGAATCTAATAAACCAAACACACACAGCGATAGTTAAATCGAATTGCGTAATTTAGACCACTTTATCTAAATAATTATATTATCCGCATACTCTCAATTCTGATAATATTACAAGTCCTAATATCAAATAATCAGTCCTACCTTAATCCAAACTAAGATTCTATCACGGTCGGGAAACACCTGGGCACGCGTGCAATGGTATGCACCTTGTAACAATGGCTCGATATCTTGGTAACTTTACGATAGGCCGTCAATTCACACTCGTATCTCTTCCAAAAATAACTTTCCCTAAATTGCCATACTGCTTACTGAAACTTCTGTTCTTTTAAAAGCTATCTTATTTGCATTTCATAATCGTATTTCGCTTCTTGGATTTTGGTTGGGAAAGAGTTGCCATTAATCTTGGCAGTCAAAGAACCCAGAGGTTATGTTACAGAAAGGACGCGTGAGCCCGTCACATATATATATATATATTGGAAGTTAGCATTAGCGGGAGGTCTATGTCTATGTGCAGAAGGGATTGTTAAGTGGGAAGTGAAGTCGCTAAGTAGAGAAGTAGCTGTAAAGTGATTTGAGATAAAGATTAGAAGAATCCTAAGTCCGTGAATTAGCCTAGCCGTGCCGGTACAGACGAACCAAAAATGGGCCTGGGACCAAAAGGAACATAGTCGGATTAAAGCCACAACAGAAATGATAAGGACGTAGTTGTTTACCTAGGATATAGCGGTAAGCGAATTTATATAAGCTATAAGGAAAGTGCGTATATTAGTGAGATAGGAATTAATATATAAAGTTAGATTCAGTGGTCAATTGCGCGATTATTAGGTAATACGTGTTGCGTCTTCTCATTCTGGATCATCATCATCATCCTTAGATTATTATTGTTGTGTATTGTGTTTAAAGTAAGATCTTAATAAACGGATTTTAGTATGAATGATTTGAGTGGTTCTTCCTTCTTCCCCACTGAAACAGGTCGCGTAGATAGTGTTGAACGTGAGTCCCCACTGGCGGGGGCTTCACATCTTATCTCTATCCAAGCTCTAGTGACCAATCGTCATTTTAATACTTACAATTATTAAATATCTGAGTTACACTATAATTTTGATTAATACCTAATCACTAGCAATCTATCCTATCTCCCTCAATTTCTCTCTAAATAGCTTGGAAGCCTAGACTATATATAGCAGACCTAATTTAAATGATCATGTTCTCTTCTTCAGAGGGTTCGTTGTGAATAAAATAGTTTTAAAAGACCAAAGATTTCCCAAGAGGACTTGTTATTAGGAAGGACGCGGATAGAGCCGTCACAAGGTAAGGAATACCTCTATTAGACGTAAAGCATGCTTACAAATCGAACAATGCATCACAACTCGACGTCGGAAATTCAACAATAAGTGATTGTTACAGGAATTGATCGAAGTTGTAGCCGATTAGGTCATAGCACAATTGACACCGCAGGGTGATGAATGGTCAGACGCGTTTAAGCAAATCCAGTGTGCTGTCTATGCCAGTTGAAACGACGACGATCCGTGATATGAGATCCTCCACTGTAGCCACCGAGTCTCTTACACAAGCGATTTCAGGTGACCCCTGAAGAAGAAATCCAAGAGATTGAGGTCCGGGGAACATGGAGGCCAAGCAACTAGTCCGCCGCGTACAAATTCACCTCCCGAGATATGTAGCACATGGAGGTGGTTAAGCAACACAATCGAAAAATGGTGCACCATTGTGAATGAACCACACGTTGTGGTGCTCAGTGGCCGGTACTCCCTACAGCGGAAAAAATAAGGAAATTTGTACACATGCACGTTTTTTCAACTATACTACGGCTCTCCAAATTCCCGCATTTGCTTGGCTACTCCCGTCGACTGGCTCATCATCCTCCCGATAGCTACTAGTGTCGCGATTTTCACCGGCGGAACGGGGTTTGCGACCCCATGTTCTATGTTGATTTGTCATCTCCATGCTGCCTACTACCACCCCTCTGAATTTGTCGGTCGAATTCGGCAACACCCAGGGACGCCTTAAGATTTCTCGAGGTCCTGAGCCCCTACACAAATGTAGGCCCCACCTATGGCCCTCAAAAGCAAACAGTATGTACTATACGTTGTCAAAAACTCGTATAAACAATAACTCTGGCAAATAAATATTCATGACTTACAATCGCACCTGCCGCATTTTGACTGAATGAGTAATGATGGCGTAAAGTGATGGTCATGGACGACGGTCATGACATGTAGACGGCTTACATATCGTCCGCAATTCCCAGTTTTTCGGAGAATACAACTGGAAATAACATTTGACCGTTGAAATTATTCGAATCGTGATCTTAAGGCTGAGTCGAGAACTAGACGAGGTCCCTATTGTGGCCAAGGCCCTGGGCCCATGCTTTAAGACATCGGTCGCCAAACTTTTTGACCTCACGGACAAGTAAATTCATAATTTAAATCCCGCGGACCACTAATAGGACTTTTTAAGTGTTAAATATATTTATTAAAAAAAATGTGATCTAAGAACACAATCAATGCATCTTAAAACATAACTTAACATGAAGAGTGAGTATATTCCACATTTTTCTGAGGACCATCGAAATTTCCTCACGGACCACTAGTGGTCCACGAACCACCACTTTGGAGACCTCTTGCTTAAGACGTCCTTGGCAATACCCTGTGTAATTGAATCTGACAATAACTTGTTTATTGTTTTTTATTCGTGCTTGAGCTATGAATTTTCGAATGCAGCTATAGGTATATTTAGCTTTTGATTAATAATGGATTTAGAGCTTATATCCATTTTATTTTTCATAGGATTTTGCTCACTATTGTAAGCAGAAAGAGGGAAAGTTGACTAGCCATAAAAATGGTTAAGACCCACTTTTATATAAAAAGCCGCCCACTATCAGTAATGTTTACAATATTGCAGCATCCCTCTGCTTGTGTTAACAAGATCGCAATGATATATTTTTTTAAATCTTTATTTAATATTCAAAACCTTTCTGTTTCTCAAATAGAGTTTATTAAACATTATACACATATTGTTGTTTATTATTTTAATTTTTATCGAAAAGATTTGTCAAACACCAATTTTATGCCAAACATTTAATTCAATGAAAGTGAATAACAAACATTTTTGTAATTGTATTCAAAATAATTCATACCGCAGTCACTAGCGTTCGTTAAATATGTACGCTCGATCTTCTCAATTAGTATCAAATGTTTATAACTACTGGTTAATCTTAATGATTCAAGGAAGAAAGGATGACATTACACTCACTCATAAATGCGAATGATACAGAATGAGGATTCGTGAATCTTTTTTTAACAGAAAACTGCTCAGTATTAATTGAAATTTAATACGGCAGCATATAACAGTTTTCATTTAAATGAACAAAGTCCTTCATTTTTAACAAAATTCTTAGAAGAAGCATTAATTTTTAAAGAAGGGAAATATTCTTTTCTTAAATATTTTCCGATTAGTTTCAAAGAATTGAAAGTAGGGAAAGAGGGTTAAGTGTAGGGAAGAAACTATCGCCTAAAATTATATACCCTCTCAGATTTACTAACATTTGATTTCAAACTTCGCTTAAATGTTTACAATATAGTTGTTTACTTGTCTGCTATTTTACGAATCGATTGATATTTTTCTCGTAGACAACTTTTAAACTTGTTCATTATAATGAGCCTGTAGTTTCTAATTGTGGCCAGACTTTTTTTTTATTCCATACACAATCCTTTTTTCTTATAACATTGTGCATAACGATTTTAAAACGAGATTAAAAATTTTTACTTATTTCTTTTTTTTTATTTTAGACAGCTCACCTCCAAGAAATATTTTACCGATAACCTATTGAATCAGATTCATTTTTAATTGTCGATCTTTCCATATTGGTTTAAGTTACAATTAACTTTCAGATTAAAATAAAAGTCGTCTGCGTTATTCGAAAAACCAAAATGGTCCAGTATTTATGTATCACATGTTTCAAAAAATTCTCTAGTCACGAGACAGTTGTGTGTATGTTTCTCTTTCTAAAGCTAAATTAACAACAAAAAAAAAAAACCATTTTATGTGTTTTATATATATTTTTTGAAATTCGCATTCATGTTGCCTTCAGTGAGAAAGAGTGAAATTTTGAATCATCTTATAACTTTGCAACAGTCTGTAGTGCCAACAGTGTCGCCAACCTTCAAGATAACTTATGTGTGTGTGTGTGTGTGTGTAAAACGCATCTTTAAAATTCTCTTAACTGTAAATTAATTTTTAATGGTCTTATATTTTTTGTTAAGATTTACATTTAATAAGTTAAAAGCTTTAAATTTCGAATACTTTTAATAACATGATATCCTAAAAAAAAAATTTGTATTTTCAGATTTTCCTTTTTTTTGTAATCTGAATATTTAATTTATTTCTTTGTTTATACAGAAGTTAAAAACCAATAAAAAGTATAAAACTGAATTGAAAAATCATATTTCTAATCCTAAAATATACCCAGGGAATATAAGTTTTTTAAGAACAGCATTTCTCGTTGAGATTAAAATATAAATTCCAAAAGTTATAGTCCTTATCTACTCTTAGCCTTTTCCTCTCAACAAAGAATAAATACAAATAATTTTTTGAAAAAGTTTTAATACGAAAAAAAAAAAAAAAAAAATAAAAATTAAGTATTGTACCAATTTTTATTACTATAAACTATTCCGACGTAAAAAAATAACACACTTATAATTTTCGCAATTTTTCAGTTTGCTTGAAGGGCATTGCTGTCGTTAATAAACTAATTTATTTGTTTGCATCTTTGTCACTGTTACATTTGTTCTATTTTTATACACATTCGTAAATATTGATTGTCTTAAAAAGTTCCCATATTGATTATCCGTGAATTTATTGTTAAACAGCTACTTTATACTAGTGATGAAAAGCAATTCTAAATATATAGTAGAAAAAATTTTAAATTTATATTAATCAAATAAAAAAGTGTTCAAAATATTTGCTTTTTCTTTCTTGTGGCAAAACCGAATTCGCTCGCGCACATTTTGAGAAATGCTTTTCAAATTATTACTTCTTGTATTCTTTGAGTAATGGCAACTAAGTGTCATCTATTTTTTGAGGAATTTATCTTCATAAATACTGTTCTTTAAATATTCCTATAGAAACAGATCAGGGGAGCGAGGTGTCCAAAGATTGAAATAATTACTTGGGGAAAAAAATCAAACATGTTCATGGTTTTTATGTCGAATGTGGCAGGTTGTATCGTCTTATTGGAGCCCAAAACCTCTTTAATTCTCTTCTAATAATGTAGCAAATTTTTGGATGAGTTCTCTGTATTTAGTGCCATCAACAAATAACTTGAAAAACAGGGGTTTAATAATCCTTTTACGTGATAATTTTTTTGAGAGCCTATATGTTTTTGCATTAATGAACTGAGATTTATCTTCGCTTCTTTCGGTTTTTGTTCACATAACGATTATGAGCAGATTGCAATATTATTCGGCGAGTTTCTTGCATAAATCTCTTTAAATCTTTAAATTACGATTTACATTCAAAATAAGTCTCAAGCTGTATAATTCCCTGAATGCATGGTGTAGTTTGAAGCGGTGAAAAACATTACCAGAATATTGATATGTTCTGTGAGAAAAACATGTTCCAAAGTGTTAAATATTTTTCAGGGGAGAGGGGTCATTTCACACAGCACTCCCTATCTTCAAGTTAAAAAGAACCCCACCTACAATGACCAATTTGGAAAAAATTGAATGGTTGTAGTAACCAATTTGTGTGCCTTTATTGCATTATTTTAATAAGATCCCGTTTAAAAATTCTGAGCAGGATTTTTTTTAAAAAAAATCATACTTGGAATAAAATAAGAAAAGCTTACAATCGAAGAAAAAATAAAGCATATTTTAAACAACAATTTTTTTTTGAACTTCAATGACGCACAAAAGAATATCCGATATAAATATTTATTTATACAGTATTGATATGTGTACGAAATTTTAAAGCTATGACAGAAGTAGAATTTTCAAAAATGACCCTTTCGTGCTTATATTTTTGAGAAATTGCAATTTAAAGTAAACACGTATACCTTTAAGCAATGAACACAGTTTGGATTGCTAAAACACTTCTGGTTTATTTAGAGTAAAAATTTAAATTACATTAGAAGCAGTATAGTTAATTTTCCAATAAAAATTAAAAAAATCTATTCCCCCCTGATTTTTGTAAAGTGACTTAATAAACAGTTTAGAAATTGATTGTGTGAATTACCGTAAACTCCGACGTATAACTCACACCTATACTTTCAAGCTTCATTTTTTAATTATGAGGTACATTCGCCGTATAACGCGCACCTTTTTTACGAAGAAACTTGAAATGTGCATATGTAGTGCTCTTATGTTATGAAGTCATTAATTCGAGGTTTCCACAAAAATAGTATGCTTCTAGAATTATAACTCATGAAGTTCATAAGGTATGTTATTTCTTTAAAATAAATAGTCTTTCGATCTATGTAGGAGTCTAATTTTCTTTTTATGCTCATCTTTTTATTTTATTTTTAAAGCTATCATTTTTTTTATACCCGGCGTATAACGCGCACCCTTAAATTTCGATCTCATTTTTTTTGAGATAAAAGTGAGCGTTATACGCCAAATTTTACGGTAGTGGATTTTAATAATATTATTTGGCTAATATATAGAAGAGTTTTGAGTCAAGTAAGACAATTTTGAAATTTATTGAACGAAACGAAACATACAAACATAAAATTCTTCTCTTCTAGATTTTCCCTTTAAATTCAAAATTTCTTAAAAACAAATCAAGATTTGCCTTTTAAAAATTTAAATATAGCAATTTTTAGCGCTTTGATTACAATTAAAGAGCAATTACTGTCAAGTGTGAATTCAAATTTTGAAAAATAATTCAGTAATGTTAAGACCATTGTTAGTAATTTTGATTTAAAAGAATTAATATAACTAGATTTATAACTATAAAATTAAAATATCTCATAATTTGTTATTAAAGGATTGTGGTAGAGTGCAGTTGTCATAGTGTGATCATATAGATCCATCGAGAGTGATACAAGTTGAATAGAACCAAAATTATAAGTTATAGAGCGGCGTGTGAAAGAGTAAGGTACCAAGCTCTAGTACCCTTTTCTTATGCAGTAACAAGGCACGTCAACGATATCGTTCTAGAACACTTTAAATTTAAATTACCAATAAGATTTAAAAAAAAGCATCTCAACATTTGAATGGGCTAAATTCATAATGGTCACATGCTAATTTCGGGCCCTGGGCGCAGAAAATGTACTGACTCCCTTGGTACTGAAGAATGGAAATTTATAACCCGAAAAATCTGGTTAAGTCCAGCTTATCCGGGCCCCCAATGAATAAACTGGCACTGGTCACATGATTAATATAATCACGTGTTCTCCAATGAATTCAAAACTGACACTAGATTTGTACTTGTTCTTTTTGAAAAATTTGGATGAAATTTCATTACTTGATAAAGATGTTAAAATATTACGATTTAAATTTTTTTTGAAATAAAAAAAAATATATTTATATTATACGTGTACTTTTAATTCAATGGTGCTTAATTTATGTACATTATTATTTATTAAGGTATTAGAACACGTTCGGAGTACTTTGACAAAATGACATTTAAACATTATAAATGCTTTTTAGGACTCAATACCAATAAATACTAATATTTAACCAACAATATTTAAAATAAATTACCCAAATTTTACAAAACTCACAATTATAAGTGAAATGTTAGCAATAATTTTGTAAAACTTCAAAGCAATTAGAGAAAAAAGTAATATACTTATATTAGTAAAAGTATTACCAAAACAAATTAGATGCATCTAGAGAATGTACTAAAATTTTAATGTTTTATTAAAATTTGAAAATTTTAGAGCTGATTGAGTAAACATTATAAGAAAAGTCACATTCCTTATGAGACCATTATTTAAATAACAAGCCCTAACTCTAAAAGTAATATCACAACAAGAAATATTTTAGTACATTCTCTAGAAAATAGCATAAATATCAGGTACAAAAAGTTTTGTAGAAATACATTCGTAATATTTTGAGCTATCAGACTCGCCATGATAGATTTCGAACAATTTAAATGCCCGCTTCTGGTAGATCAAAGACCTACTCTTCCGGTTTCTCTAACTTTATAAAATTGATTGTAACATGGCCTCTAGGTAGCGTAGAAACAAAGCAAAGTATGTTTTGTAAAGCCAAAAGATAGCTGTATTCAATAAAATAGAAAACAAAAAGATCTGTTTTGACCGAATTTGGTCATTTTCAACGTGTTCGGATACTTTAAAAATATATACTTTTTTACAAGATCTGATTTCCTGGAAACACGTGATTGTATTTATCATGTGATGTTGACGTCACATAAATTAATGAACTAATTGGTTGGGATCAAGTGATTGCAGTTATCTTGTGATATTGCCGTCACAAGAATTTAACCCATTTGTATTGTTTGAAAAGTTTTTTTTTTTAAAGGAAATGCAACTTAAATATGTGTGTACTGCATGTTAAAGCTTAAGAAAAGTGAATAATGATATGGGACTAAATAAAACAAGGACAACACTATATCTTTCACAAAACATTTTAATCATTTTGACATGAATGACATTGTGTATGTGCTTTATAATTTGGCCAAGGACAATGAACAACAGTAACATATATTCACACTAACTGTAAAAGCTGTACCTCTTACATTTCACAAAAAAGGGGAAAAAGGAATCTACATATATTTCTTGTTTTACAAATGAATTTGCGTTTTTCTTGAAACGTACTACAAATCTCTCATGAGAACATAGATATATATTTATTTATTTTGGACATCGAAGAAGCGCATTTTAAAATCTCATGCAACACATTTCATTTACAAACAGAACAAAAACTTAGAACTTTTGAGAGCTAGCAAGTATACAGAGGCTCCATTTTTTCAAATTTCAAAATAACAAAGGCAAAAATAACAATTCTTCAGAGTTTGTTTCGAAGTTATATGGCTCTCATATTTACAATATCAGAATTCTTGAGTGCTTTAGAATCTTTGTTTTTTTTTTCGAAATGCCGAAAATGTAATCCTTTCCAAAATATATTACACTACATTCCCTTAAGATCTTCCTAACCGAGTGTGTATCTGACTATTTGCTAAGCTAGCATTCCGTCCCTTTGTAACAGTCTCTAAATTCTGTGTTTCTGACTATCTTTCCTTCTACACTATAAAGCTCATTCGTTTCATTCAGTAATATGCATACAGATCCGATTTATTTAATTTTTTCAAGAATTTAAAGTAATCCACAGTTTTTGTTTCTATTTTCTGATTGATTAGATAAATTGTGCGGAATTTAATTTTTCTTATTGATTATGAATATTTTTGTGCGTTTTCTATTGAACAATTTGGGAAATGAAATTTTTCTTTCTTTTGGTTTTAATAACGCTATGGGTTGTATGTAACAGAAATATTAACATACGCGACGTAGCTAGTATGCGTAGCTGTCGTACTAGATAATTAGCGACAAGATGTCGACTTAAATAGTCATCAACACCTCCCTGCAAGCATCTTAAACGATAGCTACTTTCCAAGGTTAAATGTTTATTTTAATTTACTTTTAAATACAAGCTTAATTACTGTGGATAAATCTTTAATAGTGTGTTTTACCTTAAGATTATTGAAAAAATAATAATGTAATCATATAATCATAATAATCATTAATCATAATTAATAATAATCATTTTTTTAATAAAAAAAATGAAATTTTTTGTCAAAGCACCAGAAACGATGGCATGCACACCACACCAATAATTTAAAATAGAAAAATATATTTCATATAAGATAAATTTTGTACACAAAAAACACTATATCAGTTTTTTCCCCACTCAATAAACACTTTATATGGATTTTCAGCACTCATTAAATAATTATTTTTATAATTGTATCCAATTCACAAACAATGCAACAAAATTTGATTATGCTCAATCCTTAAAAACTGTAAATAAAATAATAATAATAATAGCACGGTAAAGAACTCATCCCCATCATGGACGATTTAATTAGGCACAAACAATTTAATCGGGAGTACTTAATTTCCTATTCTATACAATGACTAGCACTGAATTCTTTCTCAGTGCTCGATATGCATGCACTAAATGGATTCGTTTTTAAGTGACTTTAAATGCTACGTAGTTATGCTCTCACTCTTGCATATAACATTTCTCTATAAGTCACAGTCTTAATAAGTAATTTTCTTCAATAATTATTTCCAATGTAATGAATTGGCAAATTCGTGATTTAACGTCACATGAAAACGAAACCGAATTGTGGACGTAGCTTTGAGTTGAAGGTACAAGCTCACAGGAAATATTACATCAAATAGCTCTACACACATTGACATGCAAGTATATAATAAACCTCTTAGATTATACATATATATATATATATATAACAGGGAAAAGCATTTTTTCTTTATCCAAATTTTGATTTTCTCTATTGGAACCAATTAACAAGTTTTGATTACTTTTTTTGATTTTTGGAACAAAAAAGAGGACATGAAAAAAATTGCACACCTTTAACATACAACTTTTGATGAAATCTAAAGAACACAATGTACAATAACTGCCATAAAATATTTAGCTATTCCGCACTAAAAGAAAAACAACATAACAATGAAACACCATAGCATTGGACAGTGAATAAACACACAATTTTTTTACTTTTTTTGATTGACAATTTCAGTTGATCTGCAAATAGTGCTTTATTTTCGTGTTTCGCTCAAAAATATCATACATCTATAATTGTTGATAGATTTAATATCATCTGAATATAATATTCATATGGTTATAGCACCCTTGTCATGAACCGCGGGGAAGAACGGTCCAATACAAAATCACAATTTTTTCATTTTTTTTTTTTTTAAATATATAGTTGAGATTATATGTAGGCACATATGATTGGAAAATACTGCGAAATAAATATTTATTTAAATGTATTGAACGTCAACTAATATCTGGTCGATAAAAATTGCTAAACCTAAGAGCTCCATTAAAAATAAAAATCACAATATACTGCTTGATTTATAAATGATGTATGTGACAATAATAAAATAAATATGTTTTGGTACTTTTCAATTTCGTCAGTGCAGCCGATGAAATCGCCAAAAGTAATACAATCGACGCCAAAAGGAATAAATATTCCCACTGGTAACCTTTTACGGCCCGATTTCAAACGGGAGATCCATTTGAAAAAATTTCACACGATATTAAAACGTTAATGCCTCCAAAGTAAAAAAAAAAAAAAAAAATTAAAAAAAAAATTAATTAATTTTTTTTTAAGAATACACGGGGTGTTTCCCCAATATATTTACTTGGCGAGATTGCAACGGCGAAAAAAAAAATGGAAAAATACTTATACTTTTGATAAATTCTCTAATAAATTAAAAATGTTTTTCTGAGATTTATTTTCACATAAAAGCGAATTATTGTAATAGCCATTAAATGTAAAATTTTCGCCAAAAAAAGTAAGTAAACATAAAAAATGCATTGATATTAAAAATCTTTATGAATGTTATGCAATTTCAGAAAGAATATAAAAGAGTTTTTAGTTATTTTTTTTATCAAATAAAACCATCAAAAAAGTAAGTCTCAATTAAAATAGTCTCAACATCAGTTAAAAACTTCCAACATACTTTTATTTTGTTTTGTGGTACAATAAATCCCCTTATAAATCCACTCTTTATCGAGAGTAAAATGTTATATATATTTTTATAAACATTGAAAAATATGGCTAAGCCTTTTTTAGCTAATCTATTGTTGAGACATGAAATTTTTATTCCCTATCAACTCATACTGCTCTACCTTATGGACTATGATATTATGTCACCAATTCTTTCCCACTTTAAAAGAGTTTATGGCACATATAAAAATAAGAAAAATTCATAACATAACTTTTTTTTCTAGCTTGCCAACGTTCTATTATAAACCACTTGTGTAAAATTACAGCCCAAAAATATAACTATTTAATAAGCGACCATTTGATAGTTTAAAAAGAGAGAAATAACTAGTATGGAACTACACTTTATGTTATAATTTAGAATAGATACTGATCATGGATGTCCTATGTTTTCGATTAAAGTAAGTTTTTATGAGTATCACATTTTTAATGCTTGCACCATAGCAAATATCAATTGCAAAGTTAAAACTTTTTTTAATGCACAGAATTAAAAATATGTTTTTTTTAACATTATCTCATGAATTATTCACGAATAAAAAAAAAAAAAAAAAATTATTCAGAATTTTAAATAAAACCTTCTAGATGTAGAGTTGGACAGTTAGTTGACTACTTCCTCAGCTTCCCGAACAAGAGAAATTTAAACAGGCAGCTGGAACTAAACTTGCAGGAATGCAACAATTCTTATTTTGAGGTTATTTTAAATTTATAGACACGGAAGGAGAGAGAGTTAAACCTACATACATCTATTTATTTATATATAACTGAAAGAACCAGTAGCGCACACAGGAATTTTTCAAGGGGGGTGTCCAAGGACGAAAGTCCACCATTCTTGTATCATGTTCCTTTTAATTTTGTCGATTTTCGGGGGGGGAAAAAACCAGTAAAAAACTAATTATTTATTCGATAATTAGAATTAATTAATAAAATTAATCATTGATAATAAAAAAAATAAATTAAATTTAACGTACAATATACTTAGAATTATAATCAATCGGAAAAAAAAATCAAGGACTTTGGGGGGGGATCCGGCCCTTAAGACACACCCCTTGTGTGCGCCACTGGAAAGAACCAATGCAGAGATTTTCTAAATCTAAACACAGGAAATTAAAATTTTTACATTGTAGAACTGTTTTAACAATGCAGAGAAAAGGTAAAATTAACTTGTAGAAATTTAATGCTAATGAAAAACTAATGGACAGAAGATCTGACAAGAGCAAGAATCTGAAATACAGAGTTGGTCAAAAAATATACAAGAAATCAATTTCATAATCATTTGGTTTTCACCTACAGAGTTAACATAACAGAAATAAAATGATTATTTTAAATAAAAATTGCACGTGATTTAATTAAGGCTGTCTTCGGTAAAAGTACGAGAGCTCTAACTAAACGCGAAGCACATTTTCAGACAGAAAAAATGATCTAATTTCCATGAAAATTTGCAATATTATAACTCGTATCTATGTTAACAATAGTGTTTTTAAAATTTCCGTGAATACTTTCTTTTAATACGTAAAGGCAAAGCCCACTTAACATTACGGCATAGGATAAAAAACGCGAAAAACATTTTATACCAGAAAAAACGAATCAACTCGGTTAAAAATGAGAAGTATGATAAAAAAATCCTGCTCTCTAAAAGATAGCGAAGCCAGAATATCATATTAATTTTCTATTTCTTTTATATCTGAAAAAATGTTCCAAATTCGGGTCCTATTCCTTAACATTAACCGAAAACAGCCTTAATAAACTTTTGTTATTAAGACTATTGTAGAATGAAATAAATTATTACGAGTGAATAATATAAAAACATTTTTAAAAAAATTAAGAGAGCTTATTTTAATATTAGCTGCCACTGCATGTTTTTAGAATTGATCTATCAAGCAAGATTAATATAATGGTTCGCTCACATTTATAAATAGAAAATACAACACTCAACCTAGACTAGTTTGGTATAAATGGCTTAGGTCAGAAGGTCTAGGCTTAGATCAGAAGGAAGAAGGGGTAAGCCCTTCTTCCTTCTGATCTAAGCCTAGACTTTGCATAGGCCTAGACAAATAACTTTTCATAAACAAAAATTATGAACTAATCCTTTGGTGCACAAACAATTAAAAAAATCTTGAATGTTTTATGAATGAAAAAAAGTAAACAGAACTGAGCCAAATCTAGAATGTATACTAAAAATTATAAATAATGAATTATATACATAAATAATTAAAAAAAACCAGATATTTCTTTTCAACCAACTCTGTAAGTATTCAATATTTTTGTGGAATTGTAAAGCTCTAGTGACAGCTCTAGACATTTTTTACAAAACCACATATGATTTAACAACTTTTGGAAAAAAAAAATAATGACTTAAATTTGAACAAAAAATTAATTTTACATGAGAAAAATATTGGCATATTTTCACTATCATTCTACACAAGTATAATAGCTATAGCTCACTAGGTGAAAAAAAATACACTCATCTGGACTGCAAAACAAATGATAAATTCAGTGGCATTATTTCTCAGGAAATTTGAGCTATGATCACGATAATGGGTAAGAGAGTACCTTACATTTCTACAAAACCAATTTGTAACTTGATACATACAATACATACACATATATATATAGATAGATATATAGATATATTTATTTTATAATTATATATATATTTACAAAACAACTGTTTACTCATGAAAACATTTAAGCTTCAGCAAAAAATTTCAGTCGTAAATATATGGATATAGTCCTTTGAAAAACTGCACTTTTCTGTGCTATAACAACAACTAGAGGGGGAAAACAAAACAAAACAAAAATATTTTGTACATTTTCTTTCCTTGTTACACAAACATCAAGGGAAAATGTTCATTCACACATTGGAGTGGATTGTGACATTGGCAAGTAAGTTCTTCCAACTCCTCTGTTCTCGTACAAGTAGAATTATCCCAAGTGTTTTTTTTTTTTTTTTGATATTTGTTCACTCTCCAGGTGATAAAATACAAAATGGAAACAAAGAAAAAAACAAAATTTGTCGTGAAATATGGCAAAAAGAAAGTGCACACACCGCGATCACACTCTGCTACAAATATATTTCTTTTCTCTACTAATTATCATGACATGTAGTTTAAAACAAACAAAAAAAAACCCATCTCGTTTTCAAATAAAATGTTGGAAATAGTTCCAAAGACAAATATGCCTTCAGAAGCGGAGAAATGTTAAGAATTTTACCAAAAGGTTTCTAAGCTACAACAAGACAGCTATTGGGGACAATTGCCACAAGGAATGAATAAATATATGTAATTAGGACACCATTGTATTATTCTACACGAAATACTAAATTAGCTTTCTTCACAAACATGTATATATATTCCATCTACTTTTCACAAAATGTAGTTTTGACATAGCAGCTTTTTTAAAAAAACATTTTTAAACTGGATATATATCTCAAGAAACCATCAGTTCTTTGCAGTAAAATTTGATGGCAAAACTTAACAATTTATTTAAACTTTAAAGGGGGAAGAAAAAAAAACGAAAAGAAACTGTAAAATCTTCATATATAACAAATCAATATAAGATCATTTTTAAAAATGAATGACATAGTTTGTCTTCGTTTTCAGTGAATAAAACGTTATTTTAAAAGAAACTAGTATCATTAGCCAAAAGGATTTTAAGAAGTATTCTCAATTATAATAAGAAAAACCGGCGAATAACCGTCTGTTGTTAAAATTTTGGCAAAATGCTACATATATATATATTAAAAACATTTACTCTGAAAGGAAAAAAAAAAAAAGATTAAAACTCTTAACATTTCAACGTTTAAATCTGGTAACATGATACGAGAAATGATGTTTATTCTTCGATACTATTCCACGCCATTACGTCAATAGGCCTTCTGCAGCACTTTCACACAAAGTCTCCTTCCTCCCTTAAAAACACTAACATTTTATTTTTTTAATGTACCCACGATCTCGGGGTTGTCATTGGGGCCTGATGGTGCTGCGAGTTGGCAGATGATCCATTCATGGTTGGTGGATCAAAGTTGAAGTCTAGATTACCATCCTCAAGGAGTTCATCACGTATCACCTGATCCACGTCGCAAACTAAACCACCAGGTAGAGGTTCGAAGTCCAGATCCTGTGGAAAAGGGTTATACATGAGGTGACTACCTACGTGATTTCCTGTATTCACCAAAGATGTAGCATGCTGTTGGTGATGATGGTGCTGTTGCTGCTGGTGCTGTTGATGGTGTTGCTGTTGCTGATTCATCATGTGCTGATGGTAAGAAGGAATTGGAATTTGTTGCGAGCCAGAGCATGCAGCCAAAAGGGGAGACAGACGCTCTTCTTTTATTTCTTTGTACATTGGCTGAGGAGGAGGCTGCGGGGGTGGTTGCTGCTGTGGGTGTGGTGGCGGTGCATTTCTCAGCATAGGTTCAACGCTGTCGATGAAAGATGCCAGTCTGTGATATTGCATACCATCCAGTTGCGCCGCGGTCTGTAGTGAGTGTGGATGGTTACCACCAACACTCTGAAGACGAGTCAGAAACCTACCATTGCCAGTGTCGATTACCTGCAGAATTGGAAAAATACGCTTACTATTCAATATTTTAAACGATTTAAAAAAAAAAAAAAACAAGAATTTTAACATAAACGTGCTTTTTAAACAAGATAAAAGAAAGGCTAAGGGCTTTTTTCCCCCATGAACATTCCAGAATAAAATTAAAAGTAGAATATTAAAAAAAATTTTTTTTATTAAAAATTCAACTCTTATGTAATTTTCAAAAAACTGAACTGTAATAAAATTTCTAAGTAAATCAATTATAATCTGTTTTCCACTTTAATAGTGAAACCGATTATTCAAAAATAGATAAGATTATTAATGGTTATACAATACTGACCATTAAAATTGCTACGCCAGAAAGAAATGTAGATAATAAATGATATTTATTGGACAAATAAATTATACTAGAAATAAGTTATTAAATTTTCAAGACATTTAGGTGCATAGATCCCGAGAAATCAGAACCCATAACAACCACCTCTGGCAGTAATAACAGCACTTTATACGCCTGGGCATTGAGTTAAACAGAAATTGGATGGCCTGTAGAGTTACATATGCCCATGCAGCTTTAACATGATGTCATAGCTCATCAACCATAGTGACGGTCTTATGGTGACGAGCCAGTCGCTCGGCAACCATGGATCAGACGTTTTCTATTGGCAAAAGATCTGGTGAACGTGCAGGCCAGGACAACAGCCAAATATTTTTCGTATCAAGGAAGGTCTATAAAATACCGACAACATGCGGTTGTGCATTATCCTGCTGAAAAGTTGGGTTTCGCAGGGCTCGAAAAAAGGGTAGAGCCACGGGTCGTAATACACCAGAAATGTAACATGCACTGTTCAAAGGGCCGTCAATGCGAACCAGAGGTGACCGAGACGTGTATCCAACAGCACCCCATACCATCACGTCAGGTGATGGGCCAGTATGACGATGACGATTGTACGCTGCCAAAGTGGGTTCACCACGATACCACAAAACACGAATGCGATCATCTTGATTTATAAACAGAACATGGATTCATCTGAAAAAATGAAATCTCACCATTCGTGCGCCCAGGTTCGTCGTAGATCACACTATTGAAGACGCTTATGTTTGTGATGCAGCGTCAAGAGAGCCGCAGCTATGGTCTCCCAGCTGAGAGTCCATGCTGCTGCAAACGTCGTCGAACTGTTCATGCAGATACTTGTCTTGCAAACGACCCTAATTCTTGACTCAGTGCTCATGACGTGGTTGCACGATCCATTAAAGCCATGCAGGCAACATGCTTGTTTTCTCGGCTGCTAGTGAATAGGGGTCAGTAAAGATCCAGCACGGCGTTTCGTATTACCGTCCTGAACCCATCGATTCCATATTCTTTTAACAGCCATTGGATCTTGACCGACGCGAGCAGCAATCCCGCGAAACGATAAACCGCAATCCCTATACGCTACAATTCGACCTTTATCAAAGTCAGAAACGTGCTGGTACGAGGCATCACAATAACTGTTCACCAGGCAACAACGTTCAAATGCAACTTGTGTATAAGAAACCGGCTGAACAATTTCCTCATTTAAACACATTGTAGATCTCGCTACCGGCGCCTGCTTTATCTGAAAAGCTAATCATTTGCATATCACAGTACCTTCTTCCTATCGTTGAAATTTCACGTTTGTAGCATGTTGCCTTCTTGGTGTAGCAATTTTAATTCCCAGTAGTGTAGTTAGTCCAATTTTGTAGAAATAGGACACGAATTCTACAATCCCCTTCCCCCTCTAAATTATACAATGAGTCAAACAGTAATTTTCCTGTAAAAGACTTATGTTGTTTAACTTATTATCACGGGGATTACAGCACAAATTAGAAAGAATAATCATAATATATTCACTTATTTTTATTACTTTCTTATTCTTGTAATTCATTTAAAAGGGGTCTCAGGGGTGTTAAATTTTTCTAGAGGTCTGAAAATATAAACAATTTTCAAACAGGTATAATTCATTTAAAATTAAATTTAATGATTCGAATCTTTTACACATTATTTATAAAAGAATGGGGCTTCAGAAAAATATAAAATGTTTAAAATATAATCATAATTTTAAAAATCATAAGCATATGAAAATTCTATGATAAATATTAAGTATTTTTTGCGTTGCGCACGCTATTTTCTAAAATAGTAGTATCTGATGTATAAAAATTTATAGAATTATAAAATGCATCATACTCTTTAAGCCGTGCCTAATTTTAGTATTATATGTCTTTTGTATTTCAAAATATTTGTAAAACATTGCAATTTTTTAAATATTTTTTAAAAATGTATTTTTTTATTTATTAAAATATGTAAGTTATTATTCTATTTATATAAAAATAGCTACAGTGTAATGAGAATACATTTAACTTTATTATTCAACTTATAGCTAGTAATTAAAGCTACTATTTTAGAAAATAGCGTGCGCAACGCAAAAAAATACTTAATATTTATCATAGAATATTCATATGCTTATGATTTTTAAAATTATGATTATATTTTAAACATTTTATACTGTTCTGAAGCCTCATTATTTTGTAAATAATGTGTAAAAGATTCGAATCATTTAATTTAAATTTAAAAGAATTATACCTGTTTGAAAATTGTTTATATTTTCAGACCTCTAGAAAAATTTAACACCCCTGAGACCCCTTATAATCCACCACAGCAATTCATGAATATAATTTAGATACCCAATCAGCAAAATAAGCCTGTTTTACGTTAAAATTCTGAGAATCTAAAAAAAAATTTGCACCAAGAGAAAGAAGGAAGGCATTCTTCAAAAATTGAAAAGAATCAATAAGAAAATCTACCTGTTGAGGAGGAGAAGGCCGTTTGGCCATAGCACCCAATGGGTCAGGGCTGGTCTGTTGCTGGTAGGTGGGTGGATGGTATTCCGGAGCAGTGCGGCCCACATTTCCATTGCTGCCATACTGAGAAGAATAGCAGGGAGCGTAATTTCCACCAGATCCTAGCTGCTGCTGTTGAGGTCGGCCATTGGTGATGGGTTTCACGGCGCAGTCTGTCAAATGGGCGAAAGTGCCATCAGGATCACCACCCGTTCCGTTACGCAATTTCATCGATTCGGTCAGAGATTTCACCAAGTGGTCAGTAGTGAATCTATAAAAAAGAATGCATGTAACATTCATATGATTGTGAGATCCGCAAAAAAAACTTGTCAATTCTTTCAAATGGATGTTTTAAATATAGGGATTTCTAAAAAAAATTAGGTTATTGTGGAGAGAGTTTAACAGTCAGTTTAGATTTTTTGACTATCGGCACAACCGATTTCCTTTATGGGGGAAAAAAATGGAAAAAAAAAAAGAAAAATGAAGAAATCATGTTGGAAAACAACTTAAAAGTGATTCCAGCTACGAGTGAGAGTTTATTAATGTCGCACTGAAAAGCAACACGAGGGCTTTCGACGACGAACCTCGTAATTTTGAACTTTGTCAAGTGACGAAGACGACATCTGAGCTGGCACAAACCTCAACACCACCCATGGGAATGAGTGAGTAAATATTAACGTCGCACTCTAGGGCTTTTGGAGACGGACCACGTAATTTTGAGCCATGGTCAAGTGACGTGGTCGACACCTGAGCTGGCACCCCCCTCTCCTAACTACCACACCACACCAATGGGAGGACGTTTGAGCTTTCGACAGATTTAACGTACATCGCTCCCCTACACTGCGGGTCTCTAGTGGTACTGCACTCAAACTCGTGACAAGGCCAGCCACGATCCGATATTTTGACCACTCTGCTCTACCGCGGCCACAACACCCTTGGGAAGACATTGAGCCTCGACAGATTTAACGAGCATCAGCCTGTCTACATCGCGGATATTCAGTGGCTGTAGGTCTCGAACTCATAACTCGCCGATCACGGGCTCGTGACCATGACCACTTGGCTACCACGACCACTTCCAGCTATGGAAATAACATAGAAAGTGGTTTTGTGATTATATCTTTTAATATAAATTTTCAAACTAAATAATATTACGAGCAAAAGTAAAATCATATATTGGATCTAATATTACATAAAAAATAATACATCCTCTGTAATTTTTAAGCAAATATATATTTATAACAAAGTTAATTATAATTCAATTTTATATCTATTTCACAGACATTACAAAGGAAGCACATTACATTTAATAGAATTTTTCCCCGCGAATGTGCATGCATATCTATTATAACATTCGATTTCCTCCTAAACTTTTGTTTTACCCTAAATTTGGAATTTTAGGGATACAATATTAGGATAATTTTGCACGTTGCAGAATCTACAATACAAGTCCCACAACTCTTAAGGTATCCGACTATGTTCGGAACCGTGATTTTGTAAAAGCGTTTAAATGGATAATATTTATGATATTTAGTGTCACTTAGATTAGAAAATGTATATAAAATTGTTTTAAGAATAGTATTACAATAAAAAATTATTTAAGTACAATATTTTGACAAAAAATGAACATAGAATGACCCATTTTCAAAATATTTTCCTTTTGTGAAAAATGCTTCTATTATAATAATATTTTGCCTTTATATAGCTCAGACCTCTGTACAGAGGATCCACTAGAATTTTTGAAATATATAACTTAGAAGTGGGTTTATCCATGTTTTACGACAACAGAGGGAAAAAATTTTAAGAAAAAAAAAACGCCAATAATTATTTTAATTGGTTATAACTCTGAAAATAATATGAATTTTTCAAAAATTATAGTTGAGTCTCTGTACAGAGGCCTGAGCTATATACAGGCAAAATATTATTATAATAGAAGCATTTTTTACAAAAGGAGACCATTTTGAAAAAAGGTTATTCTAAGTTAATTTTATGTTGAAATATTGTATTTAAATAATTTTTTTTTTGTCAAAATGTCCTTAAAACAATTTTATACATGTATTCTAATCTAAGTGACACACCATGAAAATTATCTATTTATGCGCTTTTTTTTTAAATCACGGTTCCGAACGTAGTCGGATACCTTAAGAGAGTGAAAAACGAGATTATAAATTTTATTTCCAGTGTATAACAATTGCAACGCGTCAGAAAATGTCCGATGTATGACAATTGTTTTAAAAGAACTCTCTTATAAAGGAATTTTTCGCATGTTTTTTTTTAAATCGAATTATATCAAACATTTCAAAAGCCAACCATAAAAAAAAACCCATCAAGAAACCTTTCTTACCTGTCCATGGCACTCCCAGACGAGACATTGGATGACTCATAAGACAGGTGAGGCAGTTCAGAATTCCAAGGTATGGGTGAAAGCGGGGGCATGTCCCCATCATGCATGTCCGATTCAACCGCTGGGATAGGCGAGAGTCTTCCGCCCCCGCAAGAGCTGGCGTTGGAGGAGGCTCTGGAACGGAAGTCGGGGCTCTTCTGGAATCCAAGGTGC
Source organism: Trichonephila inaurata madagascariensis (assembly GCA_019973955.1). Taxonomy (NCBI): domain Eukaryota; kingdom Metazoa; phylum Arthropoda; class Arachnida; order Araneae; family Nephilidae; genus Trichonephila; species Trichonephila inaurata. The sequence continues at coordinate 30,385 of BMAV01022269.1, read as the reverse complement.
ACAGGGCTGTCCGGAAAAAGGTCCTGCCCCTCTGAGACGGAAGAGCTGGGGCTCGGTGTTGCCCCACTGCGGAGAGCATCCACCTTCTTCTTGACGCGTCCCCGCTTTTTTTCGTATTTCTGAGTCTCCATGCTGGTGGCCCTGCGGCGAGCTGCCTTACCTGGTTTCGCGTCCGGATTGATCATCCACCAGGAACTCTTGCCCGTTCCCTCGTTCTGAACGCGCATGAAACGGTTGTGGAGAGAAAGGTTGTGTCGAATAGAATTCTGAAAAAGACAAAAAAGAAAATATGTAAATCTAAAACAATACCTATCTATTTTTACACAATGCTTTATACTTAATTTTGAAGAGGATATGAATAACCTTGTTGTTACTTAATGCGAATTTATTTGATGCTTCTCATTCCTTATATTGCTTTAAAACAAATAAACATCAATTTAAAAAGAACACGCTTTTCACATAAATGAGCCTAAATTTCTTTCACAGCTCTCTCTTTTTACGATTAAGGTATCCGACCGACTACGTTCGGAACCGTGATTTTGCAAAAGCGTGTAAATGGATAATATTTACGATATTTAGTGTCACTTAGATTAGACAATGTTTATAAAATTGTTTTAAGAATAGTATTACAGTAAAAAAATATTTAAGTACAATATTTTGACAAAAATGAACATAGAATGACCCATTGTCAAAATATTCTCCTTTTGTGAAAAATGCTTCTATTATAATAATATTTTGCCTGTATATAGCTCAGACCTCTGTACAAAGGCTCAACTACAATTTTTGAAATATATAACTTAGAAGTGGGCTTATCCACGTTTTACGACAACAGAGGGGAGAAATTTTAAGAAAAAACGGCGATAATTATTCTAATGGGTTGTAACTGAAAATAATGTGACTTTTTCAAAAATCATAGTTGAACCTCTGTACAGAGGTTTGAGCTATATACAGGCAAAATATTATTATAATAGAAGCATTTTTTACAAAAGGAGAACACTTTGAAAAAAGGTTATTCTAAGTTAATTTTTTGCCGAAATATTGTATTTATATAATTTGTTTTTGTCAAAATGCCCTTAAAACAATTTTATATATGTATTCTAATCTGAGTGACACTAAATATCATGAAAATTGTCCATTTATGCGCTTTTGTAAAATCATGGTTCCGAACGTAGTCGGATACCTTAACATTATACTCTAAAACCGCTCTTGTTATAATAGCTGTAACTGAATGTCCCATACAGCATCCTCTAGCAACCACTCATCTTCAGTAAAGACCAAGTGATAGGAGGGTGTGTTCGCTATGAAAAACAGAGTGCATGTTCTTTGCCCATTATTTTGTTCCGATATGTGTAACCTTTGTGTAACGTAACTTAAATTAATGAACAATTGTAACACTAACGGATACTTCATTCAACCCAACCTAGAATTTACCACATTTTGTTTAATCTTTTAACGTCTAAGGCAGTGGTTCCCAAGCACCCATGGCCCGGACCCCTTCCCACGGAATGGAAACTTGCCCATGGACTCTCAAGTGGAAAAGCTACAAAAATGAATAGCATAAAAAAATTACAATTAAAAAAAAAAAACATTTTTTTTAAGAATTATTTATTGAAATTACTACTGTTGTTTAAAATAAAATTTAAAAAAAAATAAATATATATGACTTGGATGAATTTGATGAGATGTTATGAAAGTATTTATGCCTGTCTCAATGTCTGTGAGTAGCAACCGCAAATCCCCACAAGCACTAGTTTTTAGTCGGTTTCTTTTTTTTGTGTGATGAGGTTTTTTACGGCACTGAATCCACGTTTTACCACACTGGAAGATGGGAAAGTAGTCAACAAAACTTCTGTACAATAACCCATAATGCAGGATATAAAATTGAGACCCATCTTTGTAACTAGAATTTGTGGTATCCTTGTTCAAACATTCGTTTAAGTCCCTCACATTTGTGGATATTTCAATAAAAAACTACTGTATTAGTATGGAATCATCTTTGTTTCGGATCTGAGTTAGAGTTCACGCGCAAAAGGGTTCAATACCCAGCCTGGAATATCCAAGTGAATTATTATCTATTTAAATTCCCATAAAAACAAAAATGGATAAAAATTTTTATGTTTTATATTAAATTTTTCGCGGCCCCCGTAGCCCCCCCCCGGGGCCCCCCCCCCCCCAAATCAATTTAAATTTTCTACGGACCCCCTGAATAATATCAGGGACCCCTGGTCTAAGGTTACTAAAGTACTTCAGAATATTTTTCTCCAAGATAGAATTTTTACCTTCCGTACAGAGTTATTTCAGGATAAATTGAAACATACATTTTTGTTAAAGATAAAATTTCGAGCCAATATTTTTTTTCTTCAAAACATCAGATAAAACTAGAACAGCCGTAATTAAGAGCTTACGTGAACAAAGAAATATAAAAATCCTTATATCTACATAATTATAAGACTTCAAAGTTCTGTATTCTTTTATATAGATAATACTTATCTACTAAAAAGATAAATAATAAAGGAAGAGAAGAATAACAAAAATGAGAATAAAACGAATCAAATGAAGTATGACGACGCCATCTTCATAAATGGAGAAACTACTGTGCAGGAAAGAGGGAATACCCCCAGCAAGTTAAAGAAGAATCTTTTCTGAGTACAACTCAGTTCCACATAAAACCCCTTCACGCAAATGAAAAACTTTTCGGCATCGATCAAGACACAGAGACCTGCATCGAACAGGTCAGTAATGAGTCTATTGCGTGCACGACGGTCATTGAAGGCCCTCTTCTCCTTTTCACTGACCATACATAAGAGTGCGTATTCCTTTTTTCGAAGACAGTTCCTATCTTTTATCTGTTAGTATAACATTCGATACACATGAGAAATATAAGTGCCAAGTTTTCTGAATTTCGATGATAAATCTGAGTAGGAAGCAATTTTTAGGGTTGTCCCGGTCTTATAAATATAACATGCGATGTTGGATTTGACAAAGTATAAGAAAAACGTTCTTTTTTAAATACAAACATTTCTGTTTTTGGAAAAAAAATTTAATAGCAATACCTGCCCCTCTCTCAAGAATTAAGAAACTTGTCTTCTAAGATTTTAATCTTATAACGGAATAAATTGTATAGAGCAAATGGATAAATGTGATCCCTTAGTTTGAAGCATACATTTTAAAATATCGATCTGTAAAAATGAGTCACTTCAAATAACTGTAAAAACACATTAAGGCAAAAAAATTTTGCAAGCTTAAACCACATTTTTTTTAAACCTAACACTACTTTTCACAAAATAAAGCTTCAAAATCAATTGCAGAAATGATTAAACAAGACAATTTTGATATCAGTGGGACAGATGTACAACGATAGGCATCAAAAAGGAACGTAAAGGACAGAGTAGGCAAGATTTAGTTACGACTATCGATCCATGAGCTATTATAGCAGACATATTTCTTCAGATTTGTAATCTTTTTTACAATCATATTTTTACAAAGAAAGCAAAGTATAAAAAAAATCATGTATAAATGATGTAATAATCTTCATATCTTGAGGAAATGACCATCTATAATAGAACAAAGAAATTTTAAATACTCTTTCTTTTCGGATGATGAAATAAAAGGCCAAAGAATGACTGAAAAATTTATATTGTAAACACAAAAACGAATAATAATGAGATTTTTTTTAATACATTTAAAAATATTATCAGAATTTCTACGATAAACTTAATCCGAAATGTGGAGTAATTAAAATAAAAGATGATATCATATTGCATAAAAAATGCTGGCCATTAAAATTGCAAGATCTTGAAGAAGGGAAGATACTAACATCAAATTCGCATGAAAGGAACAAGATACTAGAATATGCAAAAGATAAGCATTTAATAGTAATCGAACGAAGCAGAAGGGAGAAACGGCATTTCAAAATTTGTATTAAACAAAAAGTGGGCTTCTCATTCGACATTTGCCTTTAAATGTTGGTTGTTTGTGAGAAGATTGTGCCATGCATTGTATAAGGAGAAATGGCTACCACAGCACGTGTCAAAATTTACAATACAGGCCGAAGCGTGGCCAATCTAAAAGTGTGGTTATTCGTTCCTCGATCTTACTACTCCCATTGGTCAAAATTCAAAGACTGCTATGCGAATACCGAATCAATCAGTTCTGGAAAGTCATGCTCTGAGCCAGCAGCTTCTCAACAGGCTTCCGCCACAACACTCCTCCACTAAGAGTTCAAACATACTGTAAGGTCGTCCCAGCAGGACCGTAGAGCCATACCACGGACCTTGAATCAGAAAGTAGGAGTGTTTGCATCATAAGAATCCGCACGGACAGTGTGACAACGTCTGGAGCAGCCCGGACTGTCCCTTGACACACGACGACAATGGTTAGCGCAACAACAAAACCGAATACAGAAGTGTCACAACGTTGTCTTTTCAGATGAGTCTCGGTCCTGCTTGCAACTTCATGATGGACGTATCTATACTTAGAGGCACCGCGGAGAACACTATTGGACTATTTGCATTCCATTTATACGAGCCCTATACCTGGCACGATGGTATGGACAGCCACATTAGGTACAAAATACGAGCACCTTTTATTCGTATCGTCGGTAAACGGAACAGCAGCATTACATTTCCCAGATCTTAAGGCTGGTGGCTGTATCTTGGAGGCCTCGGAGACGTTATCTTTCAACTAAAAACGCAAAACCGCATGTTGCCAGTCGTGTCCTGACATCTCGATACAGAGTGTTTTCAACTGTTGCTATGACCAGAACGTTCTCCAGATATCTTACCGACTGAAAACATCTAGTCATGAGTTAAAAAGACTTGGCTGCCACTGCTTTTGAGACAGAGCTGCTTTTGGAAGAATCATGAATTGACTTGTTCGTTCTTTTCAAAAAAGCACAATTCGATTCGATGTCTAAGAGGTTAAAACTATTTTAGCTGCCAGAGGTAGCAGCTGTGTGTACTAATTTCGGACTCTGTATATTCCAAAAGTACCCACAAATTTAATCATGTTTTCATCATACTACGATGTACATGTACAATAAGTAAAGTTTTGTTATTTGCCTTCTTTCCTGGTGTTGCATTTTAATGGCCAGCAGTTTAAATAACTTATACATGATTTAGGAGGATAGAGATGACACAACACAGATATTTTTATTTTGGTATCTCCCATATCTCTTCTGCTACACTTCATTATATATATTTTTTTCTCTAATTAACAAAATAATATCGAAGAAGCAGTGAACAATTACGACAAATTGAATATATTTAAAAGATTTAAGTTTGCCAAAAAAGAAAAATTTACAGAAAAAGGTAACTATTCAGAAAAAAAATGAATTTAATAACTGTTTTCATTGCTCGGCATCAGAAAACCCATGTTAAAAAATCCTTGTTTCTTACAATAAAAAAAAAAAGAAAATCTTGTACTATTGTCTACTGTACTTGATATTTTAAGAGAATTAAAATACTTCTTTTTATAGTATTTGTCTTGATAGAGTTTCAATGCTTTCACCTCAAGATTGCCATAAAATACTAACAATAAAAGTAACTCAGAAATATCAAAATACAACACAAAAAGAAATGTGACAAACGATAAATTAAACATTTTTTAACAAGTTCGGTATTCGTTTAGGTTTCTTCCTTTGGCTGCAAACAAGCTGAATCCTAGACAAATTAATTGTAGTCTTTCAAAGACAGACCAATGAGTCATTTCAAAGGGAATGTCCACCCCACTCTTCAAACGGATGATAAAAGGAAGGGGGGTGATTCTTTCTTTCGGAAAACAGAAAGGGATGAGGGTGTAGTAATTTGTTCGGGGGGTGATTTACCTCTTTCCCATTCAATCTTTGTCAAGGGATGATCTTTTATATTCTTACTACTTCCACCCCACGCCCCACATAACTGCAATTTTTTTTTTTTTTTTAACAATCGCAAAAACGAAACTTTTAACAAGCAATAAAATAAAAGTAGAGTTTCGGTTTCCTAGTATGGAATTTTTCTGCATAAAAAAAATTAAACTGTCAAATATCCTCCATTCTGTTCAATTGCCCCCCATTTTTCAGATAACCTTATGAATCCGCTCCCTCTAAGTTTCTGGTCCTTATCAGCAAAAAACACGACCAAGTGTGATTTGAAATCATCGTTATCATTAAAATTTTCACCATTTTAAAAAGTTTTGTAAAAGTCAAAATAAATGATAATTAGATGGTGCAAGGTTGGAACTATCTGGAGGATGGAACATTTTCCAACAAAATTCAAATAATTTCGTATGTCTAGCTGAAGATGCGTCGAGTTTGGACCATAATCTTTTTCGATTAATGTCATTGCAGACTATCCATTTTTCACATCCCCGACCTTGCACCACCGGATTATCATTTACATCGAAGTTTACGAAACTTTTTTTAAATGGTAACAATTTCAGTCATAATGACGACCGCAAATCACATTTGGTCCAGTTTTTTTACCGATAAGGACCAGAAATCTATGAACTCGGAATCATAAAATTGTCAGAAAAGTGGCAACAGGTAATCAAACAGAGTGGAAGATATTTGACTGATTAAAGCTTATTTTTTGTACAGAAAAATGTTACACAAAAAGAAATGAATTTACTTTCTTTCCCACCCAATACACAATTTTGTCTGTAAAACAAATACGCTAATTCTAAATACATAAATACCACTACCATCAAATCGATCTTTATATCCCTAAACCGTGGAAAATCAAACATGCAAATCAGAATGAAGAAACAAATAACCAAAAAAAAACCCAGCAAAATTGTATACGTCACCAAAGCCACTCCGTTTCAAAACTTATGCTAATAACACGAAAAACTCGACTACTCAACATCTGATAAAAATAGGGACGGATTCAAATAACAATCATTGAATTGCACAAAAAATTCGAACACTCTTCTCCAGTACCATGGAAAACTGATGGCGTAATCATTACTTTGAATCTGTGCGGAGGTGAAAAGAGAGGAAATCCTCTTAAATTTTAATTTAAATTCCTCTCCGCAACCAAAACGCACACACGACTAATAGGTAACCAACGAGCCTACGCTTTTAGACCCAACCAAAAATTCAAAACCCGCTGACTAATACGAGGTTAGTGTGACACGAAAATTGTCCCGGACGGCCGAGTGATGAACGGCCGACTATTTATTATCGTCTTCTAATTATCGGTGTGCCTCTCCCTCGGCTTTGGTAACAATTCGCCAGGAATTTCAGCGACGCATGTGTGCCGTATTATTAAACATTAGCCGATGAACTCCGAACGGGTGTAATACATAAAAGAAGTCGCTGCTGTGCCTCCAATGACCGATGATTAGGATAAAATAACGCTAAGCGAAATGACTCCCAACACGCCACTGCTCGAGCAGATAGATGAGAGAGCTCACTGAAGAATCCATCGTTGGCGGGGGGTGCGTGACAGGGGGATATTATTTCACTGTTTTTGCGTTTCCTGTTCATGTTCTGTAAAGAGCGAGGAAACAAAAAATACAAACAGGGTCCAGGATGCATAATTTTAAAGAGAGGAAACAATAAGTTAATATTATTCAATTATTTTTCCCGTTTTATTGTTGACAAATTATTTTCCCCTCCTTTGAGTTTATTGTAAACATGACATAAACCCTTTATCTACCGCATTTTGATTTACAGCAGTTTTATTCATGCAATATTTTTTTTTTGGAATCACTACATCGAAAATTAAGGGATATACATAAACAAAATCCTCAACTTTGGGAAATTTAATCCGTTACAGCTAATTAATTAATTAAAGATTTTCAACTGTAAAGTTAATTATATACACTGTTCACTTAAAATAAATAAGTCAAGTCGTTTTCTAAGGTCTTCGTTAACATACAAATAAATAAATAAGACACTTAAATTTTGACATTAACTATTTTTTCAGGACAAAAATGAGAATCTTCGCAATCCGCTGAAAATGCCGTCAGCTGAAAACGCAATTTCTGCTATAAAACTATTCGCCTCCCCCTCTAAAATATTCATCATAGAATTCAGGCTGCCATATATCTTGGAAGAGTGGATTTCAAAAAATATTCCTGCCAAGTATCGTCAAAGTATTCGTAGAAATGGTTATTCTATGTAATTTTAAAGTGAGTGGTACTTATAAGTACCGTCGGTAGACAAAGGGTTAATGAAATCACACACACACACTGCTTGTCACGGATTAAGCTTATACATTCGGATGGTCATCCTGTATGTATATTATAGCTTGTAACGGTTTATCCACGTTCTTTCCACTAATAGTCCTCTTGAGGAATAATGGGTCTTTAAAAATTATTCTATTAAAAACCTACCTCCTCCTCTGAAGATGTGGTTATTTAAATTAAGACCTGTATATAAAGATTAAACTTTCGAGTTAGTGAGAGAGAGAGGTTAGACCGTTATACGATAGCTGTGATTGATTAACGTGAAACTAGGCGTGTGCACTTAGTAGCTTATTTGAGTAATATTAAGATTAACGATTTGGTCAATTAGTGACTAAGTTGGATTAGGTCGATTGGAATTAGAAGGTTTATTGCCTGAACGTGATCCGATTTATTGTTAAAGTCTAATATCTCGTCTACCTCACTATTGCTTCACATGTTTAGTAATTGGTGTATTACTTAGCTTGGGTTATTGAATTTGTGTTATTGCTCATCATTGTGAATAAGTAGTTGTTTTGAATATGGCTAACCTTCCTTATTACCCTCACACACTAATGGACGATGCGAGGCGTCCATCACAAGCTTATCTCCATATTTTTATTTTAGTAAAAATAATTTCTCACTTTTTCCTCATGCTACAATGGGGCATTTATCTACCTACTTTCGAATAGGGGATTAGGAAAGGGGTGGGCAAATAGCGGCCCGCAAAGAGTCCTTTTCGGGCTCAACAAGATAGCCAGGAAACCAAAGAAAATGTTATCTATGTTTGAGTCGACATATATTTGTGAACAAACATTTTATGGCATGAGAAGGTTGACAAGAGAAAATACAGCTGCAAGTTGATTGACATTAACTTGCAGGCTGTAATGAGAGTTTTAAAAAGCTACCTCACTCCTGATTTAAAAGAAAATTGTAGAGCGTGTGATAGGGTACATTTGCCTCATTAAACTGAATGTAAAACAAGTAATATATAAAAAAAAATTTTTAAGTCAATTCCTACTTAGAGCAACAAAGAAAATTTTTATTTTAGCTACTTTTTATTAAATAGCTACAATTAAAATAATATGCATATACATATGAAAGAATCACAGCATTAATGGGTAATTAATTTTTATTAATTATCATTAAAGTATCGTATTGTTATCCAAAACGATCGTGCATATAAAATTTCATTTCAACTGAATGCTTTAAAACGTGAGGAAAAAACCTTTTCAAGTTTTGACACAAGTCGCCAAAAAGGTCGCTAAGTCGCCAACGTGGCTGTGTGTGTATTTGTAATTCTTTAAATAATTAGTCTTACTCAATTTTTATTAATTATAATCAAATTATTGTATTGTCATCCAAAATAATCATGTACATTAAATTTCAGCTCAATGGAGCGCTTTAAAATGTATTTTATTAACGATTGAAAATTCCACCAAGATAAATATATATATATAGAGTGTGAGTTAATAGTAGGAATTGAATTAAATATACTTGTAGCTATAGATGATATGAAGTTGGCACAATGTATAAATTGAATAAAATTGCCACTGTTTTATTTAACTTATATTTTTATGGTACAATTTATACTTATTCCTGAGATGTAAAGTTAGCTAATGAATGTTATTTTTAAAAAGTGCGACCAGAGGCTTAACGTACACCCCCGTATCGCGGGGGGCGGCAGGGTTCTAGAGGGCCTAAAGCCTGACTGCTGCCAAGTGCCTATGCTTTGTAAAATCCAACTTGGGGCCCAAAACCTGACTTTGCAGGGGGCCCAAATGTTCTCCGTTACGCTACTGGGTGCGACCCTCCAATACCTTCCTACAATGTGGTCCTCCAATTGTCCACCCCTGGATAAGGATCATTCAATCTGGCAATAACTTGTTTATTATTGTTTGATTTATCATGATCTTAGCATTTTCGAATGCATCGAGAGTTACTTTTTTTTTTATTTATTTATAATGGATTTAGAATTTCTATTCATTAAGTTTAGCAGGATTTCGATCAGTATTGTAAACAAGAGGGAAAGATTGGCTGGTTAACCCCACATTTATGCACTTTTACAACCTGTCCTCAGTCAGTAATGTTTACAATACTGCCAGTAATGTTTATAATACTGCAGCGCTCAACTTTTTAAAGTATCCAAAATCTCAATGATAGGTTTACTGTTTAATATTCAAGTCATTTCAGAGTCTCTCGAGTACAATTTATTAAAAATTATAAATAAAACGATTCGGGAACTTAATGAAACCATGAATACAAAAAACGAAATATAGTTAGAAAGTATACCTACCATTCAATAAGTTAAAATATCAATGTGAAGGCCTCCATAACTGCGTTATAAACAGCTTAATAGGTGGTAGTAAAAATAAAATTTATCATTCATTCGTATATTCGACTTCTATAAATATATGAAGTTGATTCAAACTTATAAGAAAGTATAACTTCAAAAAATCAATTCTTTTGATTCACAGAAAAAATATACTCCATTCTTAAATATATTTCAACGCCATAAATTCATCCTTCAAAATTTCCATTCGCAGAATAATTTCTTTTGTAATTGCAGCGGGACTCAAACGAGAGGTTACAAAATTCTTCCGATGTCCCTGGAAGACTTTCAAAGGTACGGAAGAAAAGAGAGCTTTTGGCTTACTTAACGACTTTTTTAGGTCACTTGGCGACCTAATTTGGCCAGTCAAGGCCTGAACCGAATGCCAAGGTTTGCTCAGAAAATAATTCTCTCCCACTTTCGGTTACGAGTAGCTGATTGAGATAATGATGGGAACAACGACAGGGGTCTATTTCACTCGTATTTTTCCTCTACTCTTAGTGAGTGGGAGGGAGAAAAGGGTTGAAATGAATGAATCTAAAGAATATTTCATAAGCAAAGCATCATTTAAAATTAAAAACGTGGGGAAATCTTAAGCAAGGAACAATTGCACGCAGAAATGAATGCCGCCTTTAAAGATGTAGTATTTGCTAAGTATTAAATGAACACTTACGTTTTGTTTCAACTAAACGGGTTATTTTTAAGTGCCAATTTTTAAATTTAATAGATTTTTAAGTACAAATCTTCATGGGGTTGCTGAGGCAAAGTATTTAAGATAAAAACATAATAAAACAATGCTTCCTTTTAAAGTCTCTAGATCAGTGGTCTTCAAACTTTATCGACTAACGAACCCTTAGAATTATAAGGTGTTTTCAGAGATCCCTGCTCCATCTCCTTAGAGCATAATATTTAATATTATGCTCTATCTCCTCTTAATAGAATATTTGAAGTACATCTTACAGTAACTTTATGAAAAGTCATTTCAAACAGTATTGAATTTGTTATATTAAAACTTTAATAAAAATATTAATGCAAATTGTTCCTTGATAACATTAATTTGTGCCCCAGCTGTCTCAACTGTGAAGAAAATGTGAGTCTGTTTTGCGCGTACACGTTACAATCTTCTGTCTCAATTTTTATTTTGTGATTCTGTAAAACTCCTAGGTATGTCACGTGGACCTCCAGGGTTCTGTGGAACACAGTTTGAAGGCCAATGTTCTGGATAATAATCATTTGTTAATATTTTCAGGTCAACCATGCGTCTAAGCGCAAACAACGTTGAAACTTAAATTTTAAATAAATTAATCGGTACAATTTTTTCCTCTCTGTGGATTTTTTATTTTTATTTTCGCCCCACTCTTCGGCAACGCGAGCTTCATTGGCGATAGACATCTCGGGCAAATGACGAGGACGACACCAGAGCAAGCACTCCACTCTCCCAACCCCCCTCCCCCCCCACACTTTTTACGTGAGGATTTTGAGCCACGATAAATTTAACATGAACGAATCTCTTCGTACGGGTCTTCAGTGACAACAGGATTCGAATCTACGACTCGATGACGCAACCCACGAGTTCGTGATCCTGACCACTCGGGTACACAGTGGTGTAACGTATATCCCAGCAACCCCTGACTATCCCGCAAGCCTGACTATCGCCAAGTACGTGTTTAGCAATTCATAAAATATTAAAGGCAAAAGCATGGGGGTCCTAATGTTCTCCGTTACGCCACTGCGGGTACAGCGATCCCCTACCTATCATGGTACAAGTTACAAGTAAGTCAAAAGAAGGTAAAAATGCAAAAACTTAGTACAGTAATTTATGAAATACTACCCAAGATGTAATCTATAATTGGAATCTAAAATTTCTGCAACAAAACTAAAAAACGAAAGGCTCGTGTAAGAGATTAATTATCACGATTTAATCCAAAGAGCAACGCTTCAGTACAAGAATTTCAATAAAACTATGTGTCCATTTTCCCCTTTTCCATTTCTCTCCCACTTCGGTGTCACGTGATTATCTTCCCACGGTGATCAATTGAGGCCAACACTTATTTTGTTCATGTATTATTAGAATTGGACTACGAACCAAAACGAATCTCCGAGGCTTGGATTTCCGCCTTTCCACGTAGAAGATACTCAAGATAAGATTAAAATATCACCCAATTTTCCCTCTCGCGACGACAGACACTTAAAGAAGGTTATAATAGACATTGCTTGCGCAATAATTCAGAAATCAGTGATGGAAAATATGTAACTATGCAGAACAGGCGCAAAAGATTCCCTCAAATGAATATCTTACAATTAGTAGGATGCATGTATTATGTTTTCTTGTTAGTAATAAAAAGACAAGAAACCTAATTTCTCATTAAGTTTTTCAACATAAATAATTACTGAGCTTCATTTAAACATACTCTAATTAAGTCTCCTGAAATATTTAATTTAATTCATCAAAAATTTCTGAGGACTTTCAATTTAAATTTAGCTTAGCATTTGATTTGATTCAATTGAAAGTTCTGAACAGAAAATCAGATTTGCTTCTGAATTGAGTTATATTATAGTTATTAGTTTTAAATAAGAATAAATCCATATTATTTTACGCCAACCACAAATTTTTGTTAAGTTTAATAAACATAAACACGATAAATTTTGAAAAGTTTTCCCTCCTGCAGTTAACTGTTTCTCTTAAAAATATTCCAAACACAAATTTTAATCAAATTTATGTCTCAAAGAGTAAATGTTGTTTATGAACGTCGCACTATAAAGCAACACGACACCTAATCTCCTTCTCTAACTATCACACTATGCCAAGGGGAGAACTTTGGTGCCTCAACAGATTTAACCGTGCACTAGCCCTCCTACACGGCGGGTATTTCAGTGGTAATAGGCCTCAATATATGATACACAATATACGTCGAAGGTGTTCAAAGAACTGTTGTGCATGCATACAGGTGCCGGCAATTTGAGACATATCAACAAAAGTAAACGCAATTGATATTTTCAACAGCAACAAGTAATAAAAAAAAATTAAGTCAATTACTACTTTGGTCAAGAAAGAAAATTTTTATTTTAGTTAATTAAATTTAATTAATGAATTAATATTTGAAAAAACTGTATTACTATCAAGTCTCATCCACTACATGTTTAAAAAATATATTTGAGCTTGAGTGGATGAATAAAAAGTATTTTATTAACGATTGAAAATTTGAACAAAATATATATATAGGGAGAGTGTGAACTAATAAAAAGAATTGAAAAACAATAACTCCCTCCATAGTACACAACAATTCAGCAATAACTCAACATGGAAAGTTAATAGAATGCACAAACATAAAGTGATTGACAAAAAATAAAAAAAAAACTTTATATTTACAAATAGAACCAACCCGTCCTTTTGAAGGCCGAAAGAAGTATAAATAAATACTTCCATAAGCCAATCAACAAGTATAAACACTTTGAATAACAAAACTATTAACACCAAAAAACTGAACAATAACAGCAATAACAGAAGTGTGGTATCTAAAGATAAATAGCGGCGAATCTGTAAGATACGAAGATTTCGGATTATTTTTTTTCCTAAAAAAGCTAAATACTATTTGTAGCATTTTGAACAATGCACTCATTCAGGAAGTAGGGAATGCATTATTATTTTAAGGTTGAAATGAATGCGTCGGTCGAGCGTGCTATAACCCAGGAAAATAATAATTTAGCTCGATGCTGTATGGTTTTCAGCACAGAAAGATACAAATGACAGCAAATGACTGGCTTTTGCTGGAGTAAAATATATAAATTATTTACGTAATCTGAAAGAGATTTGTGTTCTATTTTAAATTAGGCCTAAGTTAAACACACCTCAATACAATGTATCTATTGAACTAACTTATACAAAACATAATGTAGAACATAAGTTTTTGCTTCTCTTGGATTAAAAATAATCCGTTTTATAAAATAATTGCAAAAATTTTCATTAACTTCTTTATGCGATGTCTTCATATATTAGTATTATCCAATTAAACATTACTTCCAAACTCAAATAAATACATAAGCGTTATAATTAACGAAGGATATTTGCATATATTCAAAAACTGACTAGTTAATACAGGGGAAAATTGCAAATTCGATAAATGGAGTTAATATGTGTTTCTATGGAAAAAAAAATATATTCAACTTTAAATCGTAAAATTTTAAAATAATAATTACACAACAAAGAATCCTTGAAAACAGTTAAAATATAATACAAATGCTTTCGCACATATTTTTTTTACCTTTTACCGAAAGGGTTATTTTTAAACATAAATGTTGACAATAGTGCAATTTTTAATAAATTAAATCCCACAACCCGCAAAGGAAGGGGAAATAAAAATCCCCCTTCACCCAGAAAAATCTGTATAAATTTAACTGCGGAAGAATGTTACCACAAAGGACATAACCCACTCAACTCTATCTTCAAAGAGGGAAAAAGGTGTTACTCAGTGGATGAAGATACAGAAAAAAAAGGGAGGAACAACCTGTATTCCACAACATTCTTCAGACTTATGGGGTTTTTTTTATGTAATAAAACTACAACAAATGATAAAAAAAGCAAAGTTAGGAAACACGGAAGCGGTGATTCAGCGACCTTGTACCCTATTTGGGCCTCTGTTTCCAGAATGGGGCCTCTTGTGGGAAGCCCATTATTTTAGAACGGCCTAGTGCGGACGACCTTGGCAAGGCCGTCCACAGAAATTGAAACAGGTGGGGCGCAATGGCCTTTTAAAGGGGCTTTTTTTGGGATCTATTTTACTACGAGGAGGGAATTTGTAGTATTTCGTCCCCCAATCTCCTCCCCACCTCGCAGAATGTCTCTTTTTTTGAATGAATGGAAGAGGATTGCTTTATAGAATGGCGTGCGAAAATGACGTCACACCAATGGCAAAATTGCGCGCGTGTTTGCGCAGGTGAGAGGAAGGATTCGTTTTAATTGCGACTGAGTTTCTCTCTGTTCTGCCCCTTTAACGCATTTGACCCATTTAACCTTTGCGACAGAAAAATGTCACAAAAGCTACTGGTAATGTGTAAACAAAGTGTTCGCTGAATACTCTTGACTTTGTCAGATCTTTTCCCGTTTTAATTATGCAGCCGCTTAATAACTGCACGAAGTGTCTACAGCACGAAATATCCTTTTATCAGAGTCTATTTGACCTGAATTCTACGGCGGGTGAACCAGTGAGACACGTGCCTACCCTAGGAAAAAAAAAAAAAAAAAAAAAAAAAAAATAACACGCTTGACTTGTATACAAGATTCTACTGAATACTATTTTCATTGGTATGGCAAATTATAAAGGGTGGCAAGGGAAAGAACGGCAGCCTCAAAGACAGTCACATACGACTGCACTTATACGAACAGAACACACGCAGAAGTTCCATTTATTTAAAGCTTAAGGACCCATTAGGTTTCGTAAATAATAAGCGTGCGGTACACTGATACACAGGGAAACTCTTAATAAATATTTCACGTATTTCATTACACAAGTTCTAGCTTACAAATAAACATGAATCATTCAGGAGTATTTTAAGATGAACTTTATTTTCAAAAAAATGCCCTTTTTATGTTTGATACTAGCATTTTTGTTTTAGTTGTTGCTGTAACTTATATCCCACCTGATCTACAGTAACATCAGATAGAGCCTCACGAAATTCATCGAGGCAAGAGGGCTAGATTACTCATGCCGTTCGGCAACAGCTTTGAGCACCATGCAGCTAACAATATGATTTTACTCCCTTTCACTTTAATTTTGAGGGATAACCCCCAGGGGTGGGTAAAGGGTCTTCCACTTCTCTTTCTCAACCACTAACCTCTAGAGCAGGGATGGCGAACCTTTTTGAGACAAAGGTCAAATTTCGTTCAGACTTTTTTTAGTACTAGCGCGTGGGTCACTAATGCCCATTTACACCAGATTTAAGTTTAAAAATTTTTTTAACTGAGTATTTTAAAAACAAAACATCTTTAAAATTCAATTGTCTTAACGGGTTAAAAAGGGCGCTATGGAAGTCTCTTTCTACAAACATAACTGAACGTAACCTTACAAAAGTGCATTTTTATCCACAAAGAAAGTGCTTTAAACATGGTTATTTGCTTTGGTTTTCAAATTTCTTTCAACAAACAAAATGTAAAATTATACACTTTATTTGATATTTTGTAAACACTTTTGTTTTGTTTCAAATACTACATACTTTCTTATACATTTGTTGTCATTTGCGTAACTTTGGAACTGTAATAATCAAACTGAAGGTTATAGACAGCATTTAAATTGCTTTTGTGTCAATGCGCTAGAAAAAATTCAAGTAGAATATAAATAATCCACACAAATTTGAAAATCTAAATAAACCTGCGTAAACAAACAAATGGTTGCCTAGTAATTGTGGGTCAGTATCTGACCCACGGGTCATAGGTTCGCCATCACTGCTCTAGAGGGAGATTTTTAACTCACAGAAGATTTAGGATGCCTCCATGGCTCGCAGGTATTAAAACATTTACAAACACTCTTGCCTCCTCCACGATTCCAAAATGGGCCTTTCGGCACACAGCAGTCATCGTCACTAACCACTATATCCGTCTTAATTTTAGTAAAAAATTACAATAAGGATTGGCTGTTTTTACTGGTGCAAGGGTACTGGAGTCACATGGAAATGGATAGTACAGTACAATATATATATCAGGCTTTATGGTTAAACTCAATTGCAGTCAACACATATAGTAATCTCCAGTATTTTTAAAGATTTTCAAAAATGAAACTACATGCACTCGCCATGAAATTAGCGCTTATTATTTAGATTATCAAAAGGCTTCTAATATTAATTTTGAATGTCATAAACAAAACAATGATGTTGCAACGTAACTGCTTCATAAAGGAGCGCACTTATACTTTAATAAAAACAACATTAAAACTATATCAATTTTAAAAACTTTAGACACACATACATGCATATTTCAAAGCACCACAGTAAAAACATAAAACTACGCTCTTTCAAGTGTGCATCAGATAATCCATCCTTTTTCGGTTGCAAAATATGACGATTTCCTACAATCCCTGGACGAGCATTAACATATAAATATAATAGTTAAAAAAAAAAAACACTCGCGTGAAGCTACGAAACGACAAAAAAAATTATTCAAAACTTTTTCTGCTACACATCACGTGCGAGTACAGCGTCAATGGCAAAAGAGACCAACTCTGGGCAAACTTTCCCAGTCATATACACGAGATCCAACAATGGCTCTTTCAAATTCAGGAGGAAAAATGCTACTCTGGTTCATGACGAAATAAATAAAGTAACAAAATATGAAAAGAAAAGAAAAGAGAATGAAAAATCCACCAACGCGATAAATTTCGGAACGATCCTTTTCGATTCCGAAACAATAGTCAGCCATTTTCATGCGGTTGTGGTCATTGACAATAGGAAAAGACAGTGCGGTGAAGGTGAAGTACAAGGATAATGCACAAGAGAGGGGGGGGGGAAGAAACGTGGATGGAAAAGGAAAAAAAAGAGAAGATAATAATAGGTATGTGTTTTACGTCGACAAGCTTTTACTTTCACTTACTTTCAAGAGGCATGAATTGAAGCAAGAAACATTTAACGATTGATTTATTACCTCTTTAAAAGTCTTATTTAAATGAATGAGGGGATAAGGAGAATAAGTTTTTATGAGAATCTCTTTTGACACACCTCATTATCAAAAACGCTTTGAAATACGCAAGGTCAAACTATTTATTTTTCTGAATAAATACTATCTTTAAAATAAGATTGATTTAAAAATTATTTTAATTTTTTTTTAGTGCAAAAATACATTTAATATGGTATTGCAGGATATTTTGATTATATCAAAATGTTTGGAATGATAGTTTATTGATGTCTGAATACTTGATGTATTTGGATATCTAATTCGTAAGTTACTTGGGAAATAAGTAAATACAAATACTGACTTACGAAGACTGTAGTAGCATTGTGCAATTTAGAGAATCTTACAATGTTTCATGTTTTCCTCTTTTTTCTCTTAAATATTTCAAAGCGAAATCTATATCAGCATTTTGAAAACCAATACACAACATGGGGCTGTTTTATGATACTTTACATTGTTCGTTCTAAGCAAATATAGGGGGCGGTGCTCTTGCCAACCCTTTGGATCTTAAGTTCATTATTTCAAGCCCCTGCACATTTACATGCTCTTTTTCGGTTGGATTATCCTATAGTCTACACCTTAACTGATCGCCAACTTGGCAAATTATTCTCATATTACAAAGAATTCCAATACAGAAAAATAAGTAGCTGGCGCAAACTGGCACAATTTGATTTCTTGCTTTGCCAAAGATATGGGCTAAAATAGGACTTTATTCACATTTTCCACACTTACAAAAATGGATATGTTTGCAACATTTTTAAGTAAAAAAGTATCTCAAGTAAAATGTCACGGTCTTTAGTGATACGATTGGGTTAGATACAGTGCCGATTTAAGCTCATTTCGAGCCCTGGACGCAGAAGATCTACAGGCCCCTTTGGTACTAGCGGATCGAAATTTATAACCAGAAGATCTGGTTAAGTCCAGCTTATCCGGGGCCCTTAACGCACGCCCCAAGAGAACAATGGGGAATACCAGTACTGGTTAGATAGCTACACACACACATCTCCTTCGATCGTGAGTCATTTTACAGATATAAAACGCACTCTAGTATACACACGTATTGTAAATTTCCCGCCCGTCCATTCCCGATGAAGAGATTCTGAGCTCCTATGCTATGTAAAAGTAGGCCCAGCCCTCGACCATTTTGTTAAATGTACGTACAAACAGTAACACATAACAAATAAATGTGCATGACTTACAATTTCACCTACCTAAGTCCAAACCGACATGACAGCCTGCCGCGTTTTGACTAAATCAGTCTTAATGGTGTATCGCGGCAGGTCTAGTTCCAGACATAATGCAATATTGCCATTGTTGCCAACTGTCGTATAGTTCGAAATTCCCAGTTTTTTGGAGAACTTGATCGGAATAACACTTGATGATTAAAATTATTCCGATCATGACCTTATTGAGATAGAGTCAAGCCCCTCCCCCTGTGCCCGGGCCGAGTTGGCAAATGCCTTAAAACATCCCATACGTAAAAGCGAATAAATAAGTACGCAAAAACACACGAATTTCGAATAGAAAATTACAGTGAAAAAACAAACAAACATTGGACGTATTAAACATAATTCACAAAAAAGTGCTTCAAAAAACTTTCTGGGTTTACATCTCTCACAGCAAGTGCAATATTTGGCACGGCAGTTGTTGATTTTAAGAGAAAACGCGTTACACAACCGCTACCTTGTAATTAATTTTACAACATAAGAAACACACTTAATTCGCAACTTAGAGGCAACGATGGTGTTTCTAGAAAATAAAAATTAACGAGGATACGTTGCCAAGATTCTTTTACGGGAGACTGATCCCACCGTAACACTCCCGCCAATTATTTAGTTACCGAATAACACAATTCCAGAAGCAGTATCAGTTTTTTTTTTTTTTTTAAAGAAATGTTCAGATTTAGTAAATCCGTTCTTAACACTGTTTGGTTAACCTTTTAGTTAGAATAACATGTTCAACGGATGTTGAGAAATCAGGCTTTCAGACCAGACTTCCTACCTAAAAATAACGTCGATCGCACCTCTTCGCATCATTTGCCAGAGAAAATATTGCTCAACGGAAACTTTTCTCGAAGAAAAGTATCAACTAAGATAAAAGATCACAGACAAGTGAAAGTTACCAGGAAAAGGAAAAAAAAGATCATTCGTAAAATGCTTCAGAAGAATCCAGACTTGCCGTATAGGCACGAAGGCCTTTCTCCCAAAACATAAATAAAAGGATAAAATATTTACCGGAATTCGAATAAAAAGGTCCCTGTTCTCATGACCCTTTTCATTAATTCTTTTGAAAATAAAAAATTCCAGCTTTTCGATTTTTTTTATTAAAAATATTTGTAGGATTTTCTTGTTATTTCTACTTAGAACAGGTTAAATTCACGTGACGTCATTAATCAAATGATAAATGCAATCACGTTATCATGTGACAAGCAGTTCAAGAGCTCCGCTGTTGCCAACTTTTGCTTTTTGCAGAAATTTTCTTTTTAATCTTAAAAGTGCTCATTTATCAACAATGATAATGCACATAGTTAATGGGCAAAATTCATGGCGATCAAGCGATAAACACAACCACGTGTTCATTGTTCGTGTCAACCACGTGTTATTGAATTCAGAACTGACGTTAGACTTGTTGTTCTACTTGTAAAGATGTAGACAAAATTTAAAATTTGGTTATTTGATAAAGATGTTAAGACATTAAGAGATTTTTCAAAAAAATTTTCAAAATTAAAAAAAAAAAAACTTTTAATTTACGTATAGGTTTTAATCAAGTACATTATATTTGCATGTGAGCATTATTACTGTTCACGAATATATGCTTTTTAAAAGAATCTTCAAAAAGCAAAAGTTGGCAACAGTAAAGCACATGAACTGATTGGCTGGAAATACACGATTGCATTTATCATGTGACTATTACGTCACATAAATTTAACCCATTTAAAATATTGGAATTTTCTTTTTAATTTTGAAAAATCTTAATACTTCCGCATATTTAGCCTTTTATTAAATTTGAAATAAAATTACATTGATTCCACAAGTATAAAACAACAAGTACACAAGTCGAATAAAAAGTTTTTAATTCAATGGAAAACACGCGATTACATTAGCCCATTTCCATTTATATTTTTTTCGCTAATTTCGGAGAAAATGGCATACGAAATACAGTAAATGGAAGTATTTTTAGAATTAATCGACTTGATTACGTTACCGATTCGAAAAATTATTCAAATTAAGCTATAAAAAATTATCAAAAAGAAAAATTCTCTTTTTAGAACATTGAAGTCGAAGAATTATAGACATGAAATACATTTTAAAGGATTATTTATGAATATGAAAAGGAAATACATTGTAATCTATTTCAATAAAACACAAGATTCATGAAGCGGAACAGTCAAGCATATTGATACATATCCATCACAACAAAAATCGCCAGTTATTCGAGATAATGTGTCTAAAAAAAAAAAGTGCTTTTATTTATTTCCTACCGAGGTAAACTTTAGCGACAGGAAGAAGAAGAGATGGAAGAAATTTTAGAGGCGGAATAAAGAGAGCTAGCTCTCACACTCACAATTACGTCACGGTTCAATATTAGCCGAAAATAGGTTCTTTAAGAAAATAAGTAATTATTTCCATTTTTCCCACGATCAAATTTTTCCGCACACCAATCATTCGAAAGAGGGGGAACAAAAAACACCTGCAGATTTTATACCGACAAGTTATTGGTGTTAAATGTAATATAATTTCGAATCTAAATTATTTTCCGAATCGTTAAAATGAGCTTTAAATTATCCTGATTTCTAAGATTAATCATATGAGATAATTTATTGCTATTTAAAAATACACACATAAAATAAAAAGTTTTCTTTTAAAATTTTGAAATATGCTTTTGAAGAATCTTACTACTAGAACCTTTTTATCGAATTATCAATTATTTATCTAAATTTTACCAGAAAAGGGCAGCGTTTAGGTCTAATTCAACGGAGAACACGTGACTGAATCTATCATGTGACCGTCATGAATTTAGCCTATTGCGTCGAAGATGCTTCTTCATAATAACAATCAAAGATAAAAAAGAACCTGTAAGCATGAACCAGGATCACGAAATGGCCAAAGGACGTTTCTAGATAAAAAATGTATTTACAGCATGAATTTCAAATTTTTCATCATTTGATTTGTACATAAAGATTAGAAAAAAATATCTTTGATATGACACTTAGCAATAAAATACAATGTAAATAAAAATAATAAGTTAAACGTAAATAACTATGTTATGTGTAAGTGTATCGAATGAGTACTAATATGTTTACTAAAGAAACATTTTCAGGTGAGGCGGGAGGGTTACCATGTTTTAATTAAGGCGTTACGAGAAATACAATAAGAAATAAAGACTTACTCATTTACAAATATTGTTTTGCCAACAAATAACAACAATAATAAAAACAAATCCCTATTAAAAAACGCGAAATCGCAAAATTAATGTCTTATAAGGCTATTTCCTCGATTTTCAGAACTAACGTTAAAAAATAAAATAGTTTCTAAACGCGGGAGGTGGGGAGAGGTGAGCAGCGTGATGCACAAGATAATGACCTTCCCCGTTCAGCGTTCAAGGTCACACACGAATAAATGAATACATAAAAAATAATAAATAACCGGTCGTAAAAAAAAGAATATTTTGCCCCTTAATCCTACCGCATGTGTGTCCAATAATAAAAGTTTAGAAAACCAGACCAGCTGCGAGCAAAAAAAAAGAGAAGGAAAAGAAAAAAAACTTTCGGCCGTAGCATTCCATTTTTAAAATCTCTCTTTTTTTTTAAACCGGGTTTTCGTTCCTGAAGAGAGAAAAAAATGCATAGAACAACTTTTTTATATTATTTATTCGAATACAATACTTATAATGTATTGCATTGGATAAATACTACGATATATCACAAAAGATCGATTTCTAGTTTTGTTTTTAATGGGTATTCAACAAAACTTTTCCTCCCCTTTTCAAAATTTAACGTTTTAGGGAGATACAATTTTTGCAGGTAGATAGTTCTGTAATATTATTATTTCATTTCACAGTACATGATTCAAATGGCAAAGCTTGAATAGAATTAAAATACTTGAGCAATTTAAAACATTATAAAGGATTAACTTAGAATTCATAAATAACATCAACAAGCTGTACAAAATAATTTTGACATAATTTCCAAAAGATTCTTTAATTTTTTTAAATGCCATTCGATTTTGATACATCAATATTGAAAAATCAGAACTAAATTTTTGCAAACAAAAGTTACGAGAAAAAAAATCAATTTTTGATCAGCAACACATTTAGATTTATCAACAGTAATTAACAAATTTTCTATCGGTTGCGTTAAGAACTAATTTTACAAAAATCAATACGTGTGGACTTTTTAAAGACAGGAAAAAATAAATGTGTTGAATGGCTTCAATAATTCTAGAGATCCTACCTTTTCGCAATTTGATTTCAAACTAACATCTGAAATGTCCTTCAGTTTATTTATGTGTTAAGTAATATATCAATAATGAGATAATGAATCAGCACATTCTTCCAAGTTCACAAACATAAATTATTGAAACGAAATTTTCTTTTTTTCCCCCACAAAATTTCTTTTTTCACCTTTTTTTAATAGAAAAAAACCCTAACTTTAAAAAAAAATCTATTACAACAAATATCATGCCTCCCAGGGCCGCTTTTCCGCTTAGGCCTGCTAGGCACGCGTCTAGGGCGCAAAAAATTGGAGGGTGAAAATTTTTTAAGTACATCGAACATACCACTCACTGCCTAGCGATTCTTGAGAGAAGCATTTCTCCCCTCAAGAAAGAGTGTAGACCGAAATGAGATGCACAATGGAAAATGAAAAGCTCAACAGTTTGATGTTGCTAAGCTCTCAAAATGATATTGCAATGGAAATTGATTACAATGATGTTATTAATGACTTTCGCGAAAAATCATTCGTTCTTGAAAGAAAACTTTCGTTGTACAAGTGCAATGGCAGTGACTCAACAAAGAATAAGGATGTCGAAAAGTAAAAGATAGTAAAGCTGATAAACGATGAAAAAGATGATAATTAACAAGTTGAAACAATTCATAAACAATAATGTATACTCTATATTGTAATTGTGAACGATTTCATTAATTTACTGTATTAATTTACAAAAGGGCAAAGTGATGCTGTAAAGTAAGAAATGAACACGAGTACCACTATTCTTTCCTTAGGACACGGCGAGTCTACAGGTGGTGGATAATGAAAGACTAGCCAAACAGCACAAAGAAAGGGAAAATCCCTCTCGAAACAAAGCAGGAAAAGTAAGAAGGGAGAAGGGGGTGCTCAGGAGATAGAAGGGCGTAACTATTGAAGAGCCTAGGGAGCAGGGGATGTTAAAAACG
>BMAV01022268.1:0-53100 GCA_019973955.1 Trichonephila inaurata madagascariensis | reverse complement strand
AACGCTTTTTTACGAAATTAGTTTAACTTTGTTGACAATTAAATTTCAATTCATTTTGTGTTTGTCAAAATATAATTTATAATTATGTTTAAGAGAAATAATCTAAACAAAAAAAGACAGAGAGGCTCATGTCCCCAAATGACAAAGCACATTCAAAAAATCAATAGAAGTCCTTATTCGTAAATTTCTGTTATTATTTGGTTTATTTATGAATTGCTTGTGGAATAAAATAAAATCCTTTTCTTTCCGATTTGCATTAGTTTCTAGGAATAAAAGACGTGAAGAAAGTGGTTAAGAAAATTCGACTGGATAAGGAATGCAATCTAGTAAGATATTTCTGGAAAAGACATGTAGACAAAAGCAGTATTGCCCTTTCTTTTATTTCATTATTGTTATTATTTCTATTTTCAGCTCCAAAACTAATCATCAGAGAGATAAGTTTGTGTTTCAGGCTTTGCTTTTCTCTTAAAGACTCAGAAATTCTGGTTATTCCATATGTGTGGATTTACAATAAAAGTGTCAAGTAGTATGATTATTTTCTTTTCGTTTCTGATACGATCTTCGATGACTGCAGATGGAGCTATTTTCTTTTATTTTATTGAATTCCTGCTTTTAGTTCACTCTTTTCCTATACATATATATATATATATATATATATATTTAATCGTTAATAAAATACTTTCTATTCATTCATTCAAATTCAAATACATTTTTTAAAACTTGTAGTGGATAATACTTGATGTTAATACAGGTTTCTCAAATATTAGTTAATTAAATAAGGAATAAATAGTAACACCAAAATAATAGACCAAAAGCATATATACAAAAGAACAGCGTCCGTTGAGTCCCTGCAGTGCAATGGATAGCGCGTTCGACTTCTAATTCAAAGGTCGTGGATTCGAATCCCACATGGGATGGTCTAGTTTCTGGGAATGGGATTTCTTTTTTAATATACTATTTTATCAGAATAATTCAATTTAATTTATGAATAAATAGTTACAAACAAACCAATAAAAATAGTCCAACAATATATATATATATATATATAATTTTATATTTATATTGTATTAGTTATTTATAAATATAAAGGAAAATGGAAAATTATACGGAAAATCTGCTTCTATTTTGTCTGTAGTTTTCTAAATCCTAATTTCAGGGTCAGTTAGGCGATCATATTCCAATAAGTATGATTCCAGTAACTTTTGGGCCCAAATCCATCTTTTTAAGAATTTTGTTTATTGGACGAAAACACACATAGAAGACATTACGTAAACAGAACCACCTCTACAAGTGGAAACAAAGTATATATACTTTCGCTTTACTTGCAGGCTATTATAAAAAAATTTAATTTACAAAAGTACATAATATTGTGATTCTGTCATATGAATATACACATTTATATTAATTATAGATATTTATAATAAAAAGTAAAATAAAATGTCTTTGTTGACCTAAGTAGGAATTGACTTATTAATTTTTTTTTATATTACTCGTTTCTTCATACAGATTGGGGCAAATAAATATATAATCTCACAAAAAATAATTTTGAAAAATGCGATATGTTTTCACTTAAAGAAGTGATATGTAATTTCATTACATGTATCATTTCCAGTTCAATAATGCATGGATACACGCAGAGGTTTCTTTCTGATTTGCATTTAGAATTTTACAGTAAATTTAATTATAGGTAAAATATTCTTTTGCATTGATATATATAAAATGCATTTTAAATATATTTTTTACCTCATCGTCGAATTTCACTCTTGTACCAAAATACCCACCTTTTGCATAAAGTAATACATGACGCAAAAACTGCCTTTCATAATATATTAATTGAATAATGTACCCTATTTCTGAATTTTCTTTGCTAAACAGGCATAATATATGTTTCGATAAATTTAATAAGAATGAAACTTTAATTAGGCATGCAATTATAATTAAATTTCGTAAATTGCTTCTTAGACACTATATATATATATATATATATATATTACTTTAAAATGTTCGAAGAAGCGATAAACATTTCATTATAATTGTTTTTTAATCTACTTACGAAATTCATAAATTTAATAAAATTATAGGAAAATACATATAATAATTTGAAAAATAGTAAAGTGCTACCCAGTTTTTTCCCTTACAAAATCAAAAACCCTAGGATACTTTTATATTACCTTAGGTACCTCGTATTTTTTAAATAACTGAGCACTAAGCAGTTTTAAGTTATAATAATATATAGTTTTATTGAATAATCCAAAAAATTTGCTTGAGTTTTAAATTAAACGAAGATAATTCCAATGCCTCTTCGAAAGCTCCAAGGAAAGAATTTCATGTGGATTTTCTGTAGCTTAGAAAATCTCAAGTATTAATCATTTAAGGGCCACCGGCCTATATATCTGCATCTTGTTCAAACCGGTGTGTTAGGTTCCTCTGGACGTATATAATCAGTCTTCATGAGATCCTTATCTTTGTACTGTTATTTGGTAAAAATATTCCGAACTCTTGGAATTAATAAAAATTACCTTGAGAGTGCTGAAAATTTACTTATTTTAGAGAAAACGTGCTTATGTCTGCTGTTTCTCCTCTCCAGTACACCCCATACGCAAGAATATAAGAAAAAACAGTGTCTTAATCGGCAGTTAAGGGGTTTATTATAGGATAAATTTTAACATTAATAGCAGCAAGTAAGTATTCAGAAGTCTCTGTTCTTTTAAAATTACTTCAGTTTCTCTGAGGTACTATTGGAATTATACCAGTAGTTAGGGTACATGTCAAAGTTCTTGTACCAAAGTTGGTATTCCAAAGATTCAATATGCCCCCTTCGTGACACGCGGCATATATCTAGACGTACTCCATTTCCTTTTAACGGCAACAAATTCATTTCGACCGGCCACGCAGCTCCACCTATCCTATAGTAATAGTGGACGAAGAGCTTTTGATAACACCCACAGTCAGGTGCCCGCGTCCCGAGACCCTAACGCTACTCCAACGCTTATCATCGCCGGTATGCCCGCCCTGCATACTTGACGCTCGCTGCGGAAACGGAGCATACCCTCCCTATCCCGCTTGAAAATGAAAATTCAAACTCCTCGCAACAACCAAATTTTGTTACATATCACATATGGCACTTCATGGCGGACCTTCAAGCAAAGCAGTGGCCAACCTATACAGGTTCATTTGCTTTATGGTAGCTCCTATATTAAATCTTTGTATTTAAGTACAATTTTGGTACACAAAAAAAGCATATAAGCCAATCTAACTTCTGGTATCATAAAACATTCCAATAGTATCAATAGAAAGTTTATACTTAAAAGGAGGTAATATTTTTCGACACACTGAGTAATGGTTAGTTATATATGGTTTGTCATTTCTATACCTGTTATAATAACTATGGGTTGATTATGTTATTTTTTGTGCTACAAATACATACACTTTACATAGTATACAGTGGTGACCAAAATTGTGGACACTTTTTTAAATTGTTATGATTTTTTAAGTTTGTATATGTTTATACAAAATTCTACGTTGTACAAAATGCTAAGTATTTTATATCATTATAAAGACGTTTTAATAGTGAAATCAATACAAAAAAGAAAAATCTAAATATTTGTAAAGCAAAAAAACTTACGGCGATATACCTAAGATACTGATAATACCAGTGAGTTACTTCCCCAGCAGCTTGGGAAGTATGCCGAATTTTATTCCTTGTCAAGCAAGTTTACCTCGATGCTTCAATGGAGATGGAAAATAGTTCTAAGCCTCTGTTATTACATGATGCCAGGAAACAACATATACAGAATTGCCTTTATCGGTGCCCTATTCGGACATTAGTTTTCAAACAGCACGCTTCTATGGTGGAATCGAGTTATGACTGTTTTCTGGTCAGGCCAACAACTCAATGATCTTAGAACGGTACCATTACTGTACGGTGTATCAAGGAGCAGAATCTTTTTGAAAAACAAATGAAGCATTGTTGGTAAATGTATCCCTGAAGGAAGGCAGAAGCTTGGGTTCTAGTATGATGTCAATGTATTGTATGATATTCAGTGTCGTGTCGATGATATAAAGGCGACCGATAACATCTGCTGATATGCATCATCAAATGATAAAACTATGTGGGTACTTCACAGTTGCCTGGATGCAGTCATCAGGATGTAGCATTTCTCATTTCAAGTCTCTGCGTTTTAAATATCACGACCGAATAACGATATTTTAGTTTCGTCCTTCTCTATATCAATTTGTGACCAATAATACTTCGTCAAATTAAAGTGTTTTATCAAAAAGACTGTAGTCGCTTTTGTGCTGTAAATTGATAGGCTTTTTTTCGTAAATTCTACCTCATCTCACATCTTCACTACCCTACTCCCATTGCGAACTGATGTTCACCAGCATCACTCAGATCACTTCTGATGGATGTCCTTGAAATTCATTTATCTCTGAAACATAGTATCCTTGTTCTTCTGTCATTAGCAGATGTGGTGCACCTTTTTTCATCCTCCTCCAAGTTATTTTATTGAATTTGTCTCCTGACATCTTAAACGAAACTTTTTAGTCTCCAGATGTAGCTACGCCGAACCAATCTAATTTGTTACATATGCAAGTAATTTTAACAAAGAAAATACCACTTTCTCATCACACACATGTGCCAAATCTACCTTCTACTGATATCATTTTTGACTAAATATCATTGTTATACTGGCCAGGAAACAGTCCTGACTTTAATCCTATCGAAAACTTGTGGCACCGTTTGAAACCTCTTGACCAAATGAGGAACCCATGAAATAAAAAAGGAGCTAATTCTGGATATAATTGTTTAATGGCATCATGTAATAACGAAGGAATAGCTTAAAACTATTTTCGGCTCAATGAAACATCGAAATGAATCAGTAATAAAAAATAAATTCAACATCACTAAGCTCTTATAACTCACTGCTATCGTCAGTATCAGGTATAATGCTGTGGGATTGCCCATAACCTTTTGGTGCGTTGCAAATATTTGAATACTTTTATTTGATGTCACTTTTAGATAGAATTATGGGTAAAAATTGTCTTTAAGAATAATATAACAATAAATAAAAAAATATTTAAGCACGCATTTTATCAAAAAATGAAATTCCCGAATTACCTATTATCAATATTCTCCTTTTAAGAAAAGTATCTACTGCGTGCAGCCAATATTTTGTGCTTATATAGCTAAGACTTCTCCAGAGAACTTGAACTAGGAATTTTGTAAAATCACACTATTTTCAGAGTTATTACTAATTGAAATAACTATCGATGTTTTTTTGTTAAAATTTCTCCTCTTGGCATCTTGGAAAAAATAAATAAGTATTTAACTCATCTTCTAAGTTATAAATAATTCTAAAAGTCCATGTTCAAGCACTGTACAGAGGTCTGAAGTATACATAGATAAAATATTATTATTGTAGAACTTTTTTTCATAAAAGAAGAATGTTTTGAAAGTATTAAATTCTATGCTCATTTTTTTCAAAAATATTACGTACCAAATGGTCTTTTGTTGTAATTATATTCTTAATACAATTTTATGTATTCGAATTCAAGTGACACTAAATATTTAAATAAACCGTTCTGTACCTCTTTACAAAATCAAATTCCATCATCACGGTTCCGGAACGTACGGATACCCAACTGAAACAAACGAGACATGCGACAAAAACTTCATGTTGACATATTTAAATAATTATTTAGTATGCAGTAATAGATTTGATGTAATAATTTGTCCAACTATTTATTTTTAAACAAGCAATTAATATCACATTTTATAATAAATTAAATGAATAATTACGTTTAAATTGAGATATATGTGAAATATTAACACACTTGTTTCCTTATTACGTGTCTACAAATATTTTATCAAAAGACGTTGAGCCCACTCTTAATTATGCCAACCCATATAAAAATTATCACAATGTAAATAAGTCATCTTTGCCACGCATATAATATTTGTTGAGACATTCTTAAATTTGCACATTCAGTTACGCCTGCTGAGTTACAAACGTAGCCTATATTTAATAAAAGTTGTTTTCCTAACATGAAACAATTTAGCTAATTAGAATCATGTCCAAAATTAAGGTCACAAAACATAAAAACCCAGAAAGGTGATGAACTATTTCACGATGCCACAAAATTGGCACAGAGACGGCTACAAATGTCAGTCAAAAGCATATAAATATACAACAAGTTATTCCTTAATTGTGAATTTAGCCACAAGTCGTATCAAAAAGGGTAAAATCATGAATCAGAGATAGCATTTAACTCGCTGAGAAAATCTGTCTAACACGGAATGTGACCACCGTGCACCAATATACAAGTCTCACAATAAGCGGTTATACTGATTATGAGGGTGTCACTAAGTATTTGTGACAGCAAATACCATTTTTCCAAAAGCGGGTCTTTTAATTCCTGGGGGCTCCTGTCAGGTGAGATACGCTAAGAAAGGCTTTTCCTAGACCCTCTGAAATATATTCAATAGATCCGGCACTTTGAAGTTCAATCCCGCATCCGCCTCTTCCAGAAATACACACATTAACCGAGTTCTGTAAAGCCGCCCTTTTATCCTCCATGTATAATTGTAGTCCATGGACATATGCAGAATTTCACAGAGGCTTCCAAAATCTAATTTCTAAAGTACTGTGATTTTGGCAGTACACGCAGCGAAAACGCGTCAGGTACGCCCGCTCCAACAATATGCACCATACACAAGTGATTTCACCAAATCTGTCAATTTTTCGTAGGAAGGATGAAAGTGATTCGTTTTGTCTCCAGGTGTTGACCTCGACGAGAATCACTTTGTTTAAAAGACATTTCACTCATCACTGAAAATAACACGTCCCTTTCTTTGCGCGTCCGCGACTGATAAGCGGCTGCCCAGTATCCGGTCTTTCTGCAGGAGTAGTCAAAGAGAGACGCACCAGACAGGACGCCGGGCATAAGGGCTGGTTCCTGCAAGATGGCTGTGTTGACTGTTTGCTTCAAAATTCTTCACAGGTTGATTGATTGATAGTAACGTCGTAAAATGTTCAGCTGCATCGAGGGCTTTTGGCGACGGACCACGTAATTTTGAACGCGGTCGGCGACATGGACGACAATCTGAGCTAGCACCCCCCTCTCTAACCAACACCACACACCACACCAACGGGAGAGGAAGTTTCAGCTCTCGACAGATTTAACGTAACGTGCATCGCTGCCCTACACTTCCAGACACAGGAGTAAGGTCACGAGCAAGCGGAAGAGCCGTTGTCCGCCCGCCTATGTGGCCATGTGCATAATTCCGCTAGTGATCCTGTGGAAATGTCGATGTTCTGTGTTTAATCTTGGCCGACATTCCCAGACAGTACCGCTTGTTTGGAATTGATTCCACAAACAGGGGAACTACTTTCGTAATCACTAAAATCATCCAGCTATCTCCCACTTGGAGTTACAGGCCAGCTTCAAGTCTGCCAACGGTTCTTTCAAGGTCTCAAGGAAGCTTAAAACGATTATGAGAAGTCATATCCTGAAAACCGACTATCTTGTTTGTTTTAATACATTCACAACACTGGAAACAAAATTCTCATTGGCTTGAACGAACTCAATCCAGTAGTTCCTAAAAACTAACGCTTAACAGCATCCTATTCCAAATTGAAGGTTGATTTTGCGCTTCCCGTCTTCAAAATTTAAAAAGTACAAATTCCATTAGTTTTACTGGAAAAGTTTCAAAATTAAGACGAAAAACATAATTCCGACCTTAATTTTAGACATGAATATATTTATCAGTTAGATAACATGTTTGAGTTATAGTCTAGTAAATTAGTTTCTACTTATTATAGTACCCCTCTCACTAAATATTCTTAATTTAATCTAAATTAATAGCATTTCTTCACATTAACGCTAGTAGTTATTGTCAAAGACGTACTTGACTTTCCGAAGCTGTTCTCAGCCTATAACAAACCCATTTAGTTCTACGCAATATCCAGTCTTCTATGTAAAGTTGTGTATAATGACATACATATTCTACATCCACGTTTGCGTGAAATAGCAATTAGACTCAAGGAATTACCTTCGTTGAATTAAATCTTTGATCTTTGTAATTATAAATCCTTTGAGAGGAAAATTTGTCTGATATAACCCTATTGGGCGACCCCGTGAGATATGGCGAAATATACTCAAATCGTTCTAAAGCTAAAAATATCTACCTTCAGTTTGGGTGCTTCTAAAATCAAGTATAGATGAGTCATATAATAATGTTAAAGTGCAGTAATCATTAAATTCATCAAGTAAACATGGGGAAAGATACACACTGCTATTTATGAAGGTAATTTAAAGTTGTATGAAAAGAGGTAATTCTGTTTGCCACAAATATAAAATGTGTTACGATGTTATTTTAAATGAAATATGATGTATATATAAAATTGTTTCACGGACACAGTACTGGAGTTCTTGAACAATAATATTGAGAAATGCAAAATTAAATAGAAATTGTCTCTAACTTGCCAGAAAAAATTAATCTATATTTTAAAAGAAATTTATTTCTCATTTTAATCCTTCTTTACTTGATGATAGAAATTTCCATCCTAACATTTAGTGAACAAAAAATTGTACTCAAAACAAGTGTACTGTAAATTGGCTGTTGCTGGAAACTTTTTTCATGACTATTGCGTAATAAGGAACATTGTTGTCAAAAGAA
Source organism: Trichonephila inaurata madagascariensis (assembly GCA_019973955.1). Classification (NCBI taxonomy): domain Eukaryota; kingdom Metazoa; phylum Arthropoda; class Arachnida; order Araneae; family Nephilidae; genus Trichonephila; species Trichonephila inaurata. Next base: position 44,417 of record BMAV01022268.1, on the reverse strand, counting down.
AATTACATGTCGCTATCATTATAGCTGTTTTGAATTTGCTATTTCACTGTCTGTTGTGATTGGAAGAAACGTACGATGTCTTGAATATTTTCTTATAACTATTGTAAGATTGTTTAGCTAATAAATGCAAGAAGGAGTGGTAAAAAAAGAGTTTCTTGTGTTTCTGTTATTTTTTGTACAGTTTATATCGTTTACCCCAAAATAATCTTCCCCAAACCATGTGACAAAAATTTACATGCAGTGGTTTCCCACTCATATGTACGACAAAATATTTTTACTATATGCTTATTTTATGTTATTTTTTGTAGAGAAATTTAGGAAGAGAGGGCTATTGAAAATTAAGGTTGTGCTCTGTCCTCGTGCGGTCCTTTTTCATGCGATTTTATTTTTGTGCGCACCGCATAAAATACCCTCTGCCTTTGACGAATTGGCTTGTTAAGTATGTAAGAATAAATTTTTCGAACATTTTATGCGGTAGCTTTACCAAACCGCCGCAAATAGGTTCAACCGTATTTAGATCAATTAGGGAAGGCGTCTGGCTATCAGATGACCTTGATGACGTAAACTCTGTTGACAAATGCGTTGCAGAAGAAAATTAAAATAATACTTGTATTTAACTATCATTAAGAATAAAAATAGTACAAAGATATATTATTTTGTTTATTTATTTTGTACTGAGCTTAACATATAAATTTGCATGATGATGGATATTTCCAACATAGTGTACTTTAATTATTTTATGGTATATGCTTGTGCTAGAATTATTTTAAATAGTTTTCCATTAATCTGGAGTAGGGGTGGCCAAACTACAGCACAGTGTGGCACGGCTTAGTTGAAAGAGTAACATGCGATGACTTATATATTGAAGAATTAAAAAAATTTAATACTAAATACTAATTATTTTTTACTGTTTTATTGAAAGATGGTTGTCTGAGATAAGACAAAACATCAAAATTTATTTCAAATACGCTTAATTAAATTACAAAAGGACATTATAATGTAGACAACACCATTATTGCGTGCGTTGATTTTCCAAAGGAAGTGCATACGTGAGATTCTGGAATTTGAAGGAGCGTGTTTTAAAATATCTGGAAGAAAACAATGAACTACCCAGTGAATGCTTGCTTCTCAAGAATGAAGATAGGCTATGAAATTTAACTTTTCTTGCTGCTATATCTTCTTTTTTGAACACACTCTTGGTTTTTTGTCTCAATTTTGGAGAAAAAAGAGAAACTGATACACACAAAAAAAAATCCTAATGTAGAAGACCTGGTAAAAAATCTACAAATTGAAAAACCACATTAAAAGCATTACTCATTTAGGAATTTATTTTTTTCTTTGGGTCACCATACTTAATTTATACCTATCCTAACTGATTAAAACTGAAAAAATGTGTAGCAAGAAAAAAACTAAGAAGAGTTGGTAACCTTTTTCTCTCTCTGTACTGACAATGTCAAATTGGCTGTTTTCGATGTACATTTTCTCAAAGTCTGTTATATGTACATGTTTGAAATTTTTCACACCATTAAAGTATATCTTTCTCATTATACTGAAATGAGCTTTTAGATAATTTTGAATTTTAACAATGGCAGCCTATTTTGGTCAAACTTTATGAAATTTGACCCATTTTTCACATGTAAATTTGTAAAAATAAGTATTTGAGTTTTTACAAAAAGCTCATTTTAGCACAGGCTAGACATGTCATAAACATACTGCGAAAAATTTCATATACCTGTGGAACATCTAATTTCTAAGAAAAAAGGTATATCGCACATCAAATTTACATTTTGAGATAAATTTATTTTAATGTATGCCAAGTGAGATTTCTAACGGCTAGAAAATATAAAATTAAAATTCTCAATTCACAATAAAAGATGCGTGTTTTGGTTAATATCAGACGTTCAACTCTGCTTAAAACGGCGAATTTTGTTTACATTTTTTAACCATTCAAACGATGCGGGTCCGGTTTCAACGATTATTTAAAATAGGCTCAAGAGCTTCAATACCCTAGAGGTTAATGCAAGTATTTTGTGTTAAGCTAAATCTATACAATTTGAAAATGTAAAAATTTCAAATTGTCAAAAAAATAAGGTTTTAGCTTTCCAACACACCTTAAGTTCGTTCTTTTGTCTTATTAATTTTATTATTTTGAAATTTACACACACTACTTATATATAGACTTGCATAAATTATGTGCTATTTTCTTAAAAATTGCGTAATACGCCTATAAATAACACTTTATTACTTTCCTATTTGTTTGTTGTAAACGTTGGAAGTGGCACGCGTAGTTTTTTTCTTATTAGATAGTGGCACTTTTCCCCAAAAGATTGGCCACCCCTGATCAAGAGTATGAATTATACCACCCTGGTTTATTTTACAGAAAAAAGGATTAAATTAAAACACCGCATATTCCTTAGTGCACGGCAACCTGTTTTAACCCCTACCTGCAGGTAGCTCTAGAAGTGGATAGGAGACGGACCTAAGACCCCCAGAAGAAGGCCTGGGTTCGATACCCTATACCACCAAATACCAATCCAGTACACACGGAGTACGTGCTCGTTAAATCAGTGGATCCGAAAGTCTTGTGGGCTAATCAAACATGCAGGACTGTAGTTTCCCCTCCCATCAGTTCCATGCCAAAGTTGTGGGAGGTCTCGCTATCTAACACCTCTTCGGGAATTTCCCCTTTTTCGCCGAACTAATTTGTACTGTCACCTGTATGGTGCTCAAGGCCAACGACAGGTGTACTTCTATCCCCTTGCCACGATGAATTTTTTGGGCTTAGATCTGACTACGTTAGACAGGTGGCATTAGCCACAACAACAACCCCATCTACATGCGGAAAAAATTATTAATTTAATTGAATATTGTATGAACTGAATGGTTCTAAAAGTGGGAAATAACGGGATGAGACTGAGTAACTAACATAATCAATTTCTATGTAAGAATGCATGGTTGGAAGTGACTCGCAAAGCTAAAGCGCAAAAATAAATAAATATAAGCAAGTAATATATAAAAAAATCCAAGTCGATTCCTACTTAGGTCAACAAAGAAAATTTTTAGTTTAGTTTTCATTTTTATTAAATATCACAATTAATGTAAATATGCATATACATATGATAGAATCACTATACTGATAAAACAGAACTTTATTTTCTATGTAACTTCTCTTCCATTTACCTTCATATATACTGCTTGAACTATTTTATAGCTTGTTACTGCTTTTATACAGTAATAAATTTAACTTTTCCTTCTTTGATTCTTTGTTTCAACTCTCCTCTAAATGTATCTTACTTTTTTTTTCTTTTCTTTATTTTAACACTTTCCATTTACATTTATAAACCATAATAAGTCACAATACGCAAAGTCAAACCACTGAGTAGTTAGTATAGGGAAAAATGTAGCCTGTGCATTGAAAATATTTTGAAGTTGATGCGCGAGGATCTCTATCTAAAACAAGTAATTTTTACTATTTTAACAAAACGTTCACAACTCCCAAAAAAAGAGGGAAATATGATAAATACATTTAGTTCCCCCAAGCAAAGACTGCCATATGGGAGGATACCTGCCAAGGCCACAAGTAAATAAACAGTTTCTTCAGAATTAAATGATTTCGTACCAGTGATTCGTTCCCCGCTCGCTCGCTCGGTTTAAGCACTAATTCATAAACATTTTTCTCAAATACGTAAAGGAGGTAATCAATCGATATGATACATATCAATTTACAAAATCTGAAATCAAATGTGAACAAGAAAAAAAAAATTACACCATGTGCTGTAAACAAATGAAGTATTGCATATATAATTACCGAAATAACTGAAATTCTCTCTCGTTAAAAGTGAGCTACACTATCCCTTATCGACCGCATTGTGATTTACTGCAGTTTTTAATGCAATATTTTTTTAAATGACTACTTTAAAACTAAGGGATATACATAAACAAAACACTCAACTTTTTGCAGGTAATCACTTAATTAGTTAGAGCCAATTAATTAGAGATATTCAACTGTAAAATTATATAAAACACACTGTCCAATTTAAAATGTTGAAGGCCAAATCGTTTTCTATACCAACATATCAAAAAAAATATGAGTCTTACCTTTTACCAGTAACTATTTTTTCTGAACAAAAATGTCACCCTTCGTATAATCAGCTGAAAACGCAATTTCTGCTTAAAACTATTTTCTTCTCTCTCTTTTTCACCCCAACACTAATATAGAACCCGTGCCGCCATATATATCTAGAAAGGTGAATTTCAAAGAATATCTCTTGCCAAGTATCGAGTATATCCGGTTATTCTATGTAATTTTAAAGTGAGCGGTACTGCGCTCGTCGGTAGATTATTATGCTATACAGTAAAGAGAGAGAGCATGGATACTTCCACTATTTCTATACCGGTCCGCGCGATCAAATTTAAAACAAAGTTTTGTAACTAGTTAATCTTCACCTGCACTCTGCTTATACATTGGGTCAGGAAAGAAAGAAATGTTATAAGCAATGCAATTATTACAAAAGAAAATACGCAATACTAAACATATATATAACAAATGGATCCAGCCATTAAAGTGTATAATATGTATTAATAGTATTAAAAACTGATAATAACGGTTATTATACACGAATACTACCCAAAGACTAAGTAAATTTCATTTAGTTCCGCTCCGTTTATGCTTGATAACAATTTCTTTGTAAATATTTTAAAAGAAAATTATTAAAACGCATGGTTTGCTTAAAGACAATTGCACATAATTATACGCAATTTGCTTATACACCGAGTCATAAGGAAAAGTAAATACAAGTGACGCTGAATGCCTTGCCGTACGGTCTGGGTTAGGATTCTGATAAGAATGGATGTCTGCAACATGTTAACGTGCGACATGGAAGTACTTTAAATAATTGTCGAGTGGCAAGTCATCTCGAAGCGTTTAGTGTGGAAGGGGAAACAGGAAGGACACCCTAATCCTCCTAATCAGATGTTCTCACCTCGAAATTAGGGATGCAAAGAGTCAAATAATATTATACGTGTTAACTACTCACACAATCACTCATGAGCCGACTAGTTTCGATCAGGTGGCATTAGTAAATAACAGCAAAACAATTTTATTATACATGTATCGCAAACGTTTATATGATTCACTACTTCAAAAATACATATTTACAAATGGTTTTACCTATCACCCTAACAAAAGATAAAACATATTTTCATAACAGTGAATTGCAGCACATATATCAGATTACTCTATTTTTATACTTCTTTTTGCAATTTCATAGCCATATATAAATGAACAGAAATTCATAATATATATATACATAATATATATCCACATATATATACAATAAATAATATATATACATTTATATATATATACGTATATATGTTACTTTCTATGATCATTTGCCACGAAAAAGATTCATATCTGTAACACACATTCCTACTATACAATATATTCTTAGAAATACATTGAATCTAGTAAAAATGCATACTGCCACATGTTAGAAGAGAGGAATACACATTCCTCCAAAGTTTAGAAAATAGGAAAAAGAGATTGAAAGATATAAAAATGAAATATGAATGGAAATCTAAAAGAAAATTGGCGTACACCGAAAAATTTCTAAAATATTAAATGGGAAAACCCTACTCTTCTTATATCTTTAATGTATCAAACTAACTTTCTTCAATCTTTTTCAAACTTAATATCTACATTATCTTCTGAATTATTCTCATCTTTAAAGCCCCCGGTACGTAAGTTCAACAATGCAAAACAAGTAGGCATAACAAGATGAACAAATATGTACAAAAATATTAAATGCTGTATATATGTAATCAAAGCCCACTATCTTTCTTCCTTAAGTGTAAGTGTAAATTCGTGCCTAAAACAGTATTACTGCTATTTATTCCTTCTCATTTTTGGTGATATTCAATGCCTGCTTTTTTTAGAAAATGCAGCTCAAAATAAAACAAAAATGCACCAAAATGTAGAATTTGGCGATGAGTGTATCTTTTACTGTATATTCACATATATAAATTCCTTTTTGACGTATGAAATCCAAGAACCACAAAAATTCTGGCATGTAACTTTTCTCCACTTTCATGACACATGTTTCTTTTATTCATATTTTCTAGAAAATTCCTGTCGGAGTTCATATATTATATATAAAATTTATATTTTTCCTACTGCTTTCAGTTTTAAGTTTATTATACTAAATGTAGAAAAGTTTACTAACTAAAAATCAAATTGTGATATGTATTGTTCAATTCCTACTATTAGTTCTCACTCTCCCTATACATATTTATTTATATATCTCGTTCAAATTTTCAGTGGTTAATAAATTATTTTTATAACTACCCAAGTTCAAATATTACTTTTAAAACTTGTGGTAGATAATAATTTGATGTTGACACTTTTTTCAAATATTAATTCATTAATTAAGTTTAATTAATTAATTATATTTTAATACAAAAACTTCAGTCGATATTATTCCTCTAGATGGCAGCACCATCGGATAAAACAGTTTTTGTTAAATTTGTGATGAAGATTCAACGTAATCCAAATAATAATATGCTAGACTTCAGCATTCCTTTCACACTGGTTTTAACATAAAATCTTACCTACTATATATTCAACTTTTATTAAAATATGTAATTACAAATTTAATGTGGTTAAAAAATGTTTAGCTTTAATTTAAAAAGTATTTTGCCACTTAACATTGTGGTTCTGTCATACGCATTTATATATTTATATGAATTGTAATTATTTAATAAAAAGTAGCTAAAATAACATTTTTCGTTTATTCTCAAGTAAGAATTTCACTTTTACGAAATGCATCATTCGATTAAATACCTTATTTTACATTCATCAGTTGTAGTGGGATTGTTAACCGTTTTAGGCTATGAAGAAATTTTGAATCGGAGCTTAATAGAAACTAAATTGCGGATCGCATTATGATTTTTTTAAAAGAAGGGTTTTCTAAAAAAAAAAGGGGATAAATTTTTGGGCTAAATTAATTTTTAAAAAATAGGTTTGGAATGCTCAAAAGCTAAAGCGCAAAATAAATAAATATAAGCAAGTAATATATAAAAAATCCAAGTCGATTCCTACTTAGGTCAACAAAGAAAATTTTTAGTTTAGTTACATTTTATTAAATAATTACAATTAATGTAAATATGCATATACATATGACAGAATCACTATACTGATAAAACAGAACTTTATTTTCTATGTAACTTTCCATTTACCTTTCTATATATACTGTTGAACTATTTTTGTTAGCTTGTTACTGCTTATACAGTAATTAAATTTAACTTTTTTCCTTTCTTGATCTGTTTCAACTTCCTTCAACATAGATCACATTTCTTTTTTTTTTCTTTTCTTTATTTTAATATTCTTCTCATTTACATTTATAAACCATAATAAGTCGTACAATACGGCAGTCAAAACCACTGAGTAGTTAGCAGGGGGAAAATGTAGCCTGTGCATTGAAAATATTTTGAAGTTGATGCGCGAGGATCTCATTCAAAACAAGTACTTTTACGATTTAACAAAACGTTCACAACTCCCAAAAAAGAGGGAAATATGTGATAAATACATTTTAGTTCTCAAGAAGACTGCCATATGGGAGGATACTCTGCCAAGGTCATTGGTAACAAATAAACAGTTTTTCCAGAATTAATGATTTCGTAAGCCTGGGGTGATTCTGCTCCCCGCTCGCTCGCTCTCGGTTTAAGCACTAATTCATAAACATTTTTTCTCAAATACGTAAAGGAGGTAATCAATCGATATGATACATATCAATTTCATAAATCTGAAATCAAATGTGAACAAGAAAAAAAATTACATATCTGGATGTGTGTTGTAAACAAAATGAAGTATTGCATATATAATTACCGAAATAACTGAAATTTACTGTTAAAAGTGAGCTACATAATTATCCCTTTATCGACCGCATTATGATTTACTGCAGTTTTTTTAATGCAATATTTTTTTTAAATGACTACTTTTAAAACTAAGGGATATACATAAACAAAACACTCAACTTTTTGCAATTTAATTAGTTAGAGCTAATTAATTAGAGATATTCAACTGTAAAATTATATAAACACACTGTCCACTTAAAATAAATAGTCAAATCGTTTTCTAAGGTCTTCATTAACATATCAAAAAAATATGAGTCTTACCTTTTGACAGTAACTATTTTTTTCTGAACAAAAATGTCAATCTTCACAATCAGCTGAAAACGCAATTTCTGCTTAAAACTATTTTCCTTCACCGCTAACATACTCATCATAGAACCCGTGCCGCCATATATCTTAGAAAGGTGAATTTCAAAGAATATTCCTGCTAAGTATCGTGAGAGTATATTCGTAAAATTGGTTATTCTATGTAATTTTAAAGTGAGTGGTACTTATAAATACCGTCGGTAGATTAAGGGTTATACAGCAAAGAAAGAGAGAGCATGGATATCAATTATTTCTATAACATCCATGTTACAAGATTGAAGGTTTAAACAAAGTTTTGTAACTAGTTAATCTTCACCTGTAATTTGCTTATACATTGGGTCATAGGGAAAGAAAGAAATGTTATAAGCAATGCAATTATTACAAAGAAAATACGCAATACTAAATATATATATATAACAAATGGATCCAGCATTAAAAATACATAATATGTATTAATAGTATTAAAACCGATAATAACGGTTATTATACACGAATAATACCCAAGATCAGAGTAAATTTCATTTAGTTCCGCTCCGTTATATGCTTTGATAACAATTTCTTTGTAAATATTTTTAAAAAGAAAATTATTAAAACGCATGGTTTGCTTAAAGACAATTTGGCCACTTATACGGCATTTGCTTATACACTGAGTCATAAGGAAAGGAATAAATATTAAGTGACGCTGAATGCTCTGCCGTACGGTCTGGGTTAGGATTCTGGATAAGGAATGGATGTCTGCAAACATGTAGTGACTGTGCGACATGGAAGTACTTTAAATAATTGTCGAGTGGCAAGTCATCTCGAAAGGTTAGTGGAAGGGGAACAGGTGGGAGGCCCTTGACCCTTCCATCAGGATGTTCTCACTCGAAATTAGGGATGCAAATGAGTTAAATAATTTTAAGGATAAACGTTACCTACTCACAATCAATTTCATGGGCTTCGATGTGAAGTTTCTCGATCAGGTGGCATTAGTAACAACAGCAAAAACAATTTCATTATACATGTATCGCAAACGTTTATATGATTCACTACTCTTCAAAATTAATACTACAAATGGTTTTACCATCACCCTAACAAAAGATAAACATATTTTCATAACAGTGAATTGCAGCACATATATCAGATTACTCTATTTTTTTATACTTTCTTTTTTGCAATTTTGCTAGCCATATATAAATGAACAGAAACACCATAATATATATACATAATATATATCCACATATATATACACACAAATAATATATATACATTTATATATATATATACGTATATATGTTACTTTCTATGATCATTTAGTTTTCACGAAAAAGATTCATATCTGTAACACATTCCTACTATAATAAATATATTCTTAGAAAATACATTGAATTCAGTAAAAATGCATATAAATACTACATACATAGAGGAATACATTCTCCAAAGTTTAGAAAATAGGAAAAAAGAGATTGAAAGATATAAAAATGAAATATGAATGGAAATCTTAAAAGGAAAAATTGGCGAAGACCGGGAAAAATTTCTAAAATATTAAATGGGAAAACCCTACTCTTCTTATATCTTTAATGTATCAAACTAACTTTCTTCAATCTTTTTCAAACTATCGACCACACATCTTCTGAATTATTCCTCATCTTTTAAGCCCCTTGCTGTAGCATGTGTTCCAGTCAACACAAAATCAAATAGTACATAATAAGATAAATCATTACAAAGTGTAAAAAGATGGAAAAATGAGCGTATATATGTAATCAAAGCCCACTATCTTTCTTCCTTAAGTGTATGTAATCAAAATAAAATATATTACCGCTATTTATTCCTTCTCATTTTTGGTGATATTCAATGCCTGCCCTTTTTAGAAAATGCAGCTCAAAATAAAACAGAAAGGCACCAAAATGTAGAATTTGGCGATGGGTGTATCTTTTATTGTATATTCACATACATAAATTGCTTTTTGACGTATGAAATCCAAGAACCACAAAAATTCTGGCATGTAACTTTTCTCCACTTTCATGACATGTTTCTTTTTATTCATATTTCTTCTAGGAAAATTCTGTCGGAGCTATATTAAGTATAAAAAATTTATATTTTTCCTCCTGCTTTCAGTTTTAAGTTTATTATACTAAATGTAGAAAAGTTTACTAACTAAAAATCAAATTGTGATATGTATTGTTCAATTCCTACTATTAGTTCTCACTCTCCCTATACATATTTATTTATATATCTTGTTCAAATTTTCAGTGGTTAATAAATTACTTTTTATACATCCACTCAAGTTCAAATACATTTTTTAAAACTTGTAGTAGATGACACTTGATGTTGACACTTTTTTTCAAATATTAATTCATTAATTAAGTTTAATTAATTAATTATATTTTAATACAAAAACTTCAGTCGATATTATTCCTCTAGATGGCAGCACCATCGGATAAAACAGTTTTTGTTAAATTTGTGATGAAGATTCAACGTAATCCAAATAATAATATGCTAGACTTCAGCATTCCTTTCACACTGGTTTTAACATAAAATCTTACCTACTATATATTCAACTTTTATTAAAATATGTAATTACAAATTTAATGTGGTTAAAAATTTTAGTTTTAAATTTTAAAAAAGTTTTTTTGCCACTTAACATTGTGGTTCTGTCATACGCATTTATATATTTATATGAATTGTAATTATTTAATAAAAAATAGCTAAAATAACATTTTTCTTTGTTGATCTAAGTAAGAATTCTCAATTTTTACAATGTAATTATTCGATTAAATAATTCTATTTTACATTCATCAGTTGTAGTGGGATTGTTAACCGTTTTAGGCTATGAAGAAATTTTGAATCGGAGCTTAATAGAAACTAAATTGCGGATCGCATTTCATATGACTGGACTGTGGCCTTACAGTAGATACTAAGTCATGTAGGGATTCCCGGCAATTTTGAGAACTGATCAAAAAGCCAAACAAGGAACAGAGCCGTCTCAACCGGAAGTCTCCTTCTACCTCAAAAGAGCAAAGAATGTTTTAACCACGTACGTATTAGGAGATTCAAACGTTCCCGGACGTAATCTATAACGTGAAAATTTCTTGCAGTAGAGTGACTGTGATAACGTTTCTGTGTTAGTGCATCATTTCCTTTTTTTGTGTGTGTGTGGTTTTTACCAAGTTACGGGGCTGATAGCCCACCAAGATATCATATTTTGTAGTAGGATACATTTAGTACCTGACAATTGAAAAAAAATGGCGTTATTGGAGAAGAGAATGAATATAAAATTTTGTGTTTGCTTGGGAAAGAATGCTAAGAAGACTTAATAAATGTTAAACCAAGTGTACGGTAGTGATACATTATTGGGAACGCAAGTGTTTTAGTGGCATCGACGTTTCGGAAAAGGCAGGGAAAGTGTCGAAGACGGTGGACGTTCTGGACGCCACGCACAGCTGAGAACATTAAAAAGGATTTGCGGCAGTAGGTAAGATAAAGCTTTAAACAATAAAACAAATAGCAGAATCTGTTAGAATACCCATCGTCACATGTCAACCGATATTGACTAAGAATCTTTACATCCATTGGGTGTGTCAACACATCGTACCCTACATGTTAACCGAAGACCAAAAACGATATTCAAATAGACATGGCGGAAAACTTAACTTCTGCTGTAGACAAAGATCCTTCCCTAATGGGTAGAATTATTAGTGGAGGTTAGAAATGGCGAACTGCGGCCATATAAAAAACATGAGAGCATCGGCAACTTGGAAATTACCAAATTCTCCACGCAATCAGAAATTTTTCCAAGATCGTTTTAAATGTGGATGATCATTCCAAAGGTTTCTTCAATATCCTGGGCATTGCGCATGTAGAATTAATGCCTGAAGACCACACTGCAAACAATGAACTCTACATAGACATCCGGTGATGTTTGCGTGCTTCGATCCTAAAGGAAAGACCAAAATTGTGCACTCACAGTTGCTTTACTTGATAACGCTTCTCTGAGATGAAAGATGTCAAGACGTGGCTGCATTTGTAATTCTTTGAATAATTAGTTTTAACCAAATAATTTTATTAATTATAATTGAATTACTGTATTTTCATCCAAACTAATCAAGTATATAAAATTTCAGCTCAATTGAGCGCTTTAAAATGTATTTTATTAACGATTGAAAATTCCACGAAGATATAAATAATAAATAAATATGTAGAGAGTGTGAGTTAATAGTAGGACTTAAAAAATTAACGCACCAAGAAGATGTCATCAAAATGAAACGAAATTTTACATACTTAATGACTACATTGATATAAGTAAATGATTAGAAAATCAAAGAAAAAGGTTAATTAATTTCCGAGAAAAAGACAAAAAAACGGAGGATTTTATATCCTGTTGAACCCCTGCTAGCACGAATGCACGATGCAATACGATCGGCATTGAGGCATATAAGTTCTGTATGAAATCTTGATACGTTTTGTTCAATATTAACTGTAACCTTGCCTCTAGTTCGTTCAAACTCGTGGGATGCCCAACTCACCGTTTCAATTAATCCCACATATGCTCGACTGGAGACAAATCTGGGCATTGGGCAGGCCAAGGAAATGTAGTAACAGTGTAAGGACAGTCTTGTGACACCGCGGTTGAGGGGTTGGGATTGTCTTGTTGAAAAATAGCTCCTGGGAGCCGTTGCTGAATGGCCAAAAATCTGTTTGCGGATGTCATGGACATACCGCTTTGGGGGGGCGGTGCCGCGGATCAATACTAGGGTTGACGGGGTATTTTGGCAATGGCACCCTTCCCTCCACCAGGTGTGGGGCGGTTTTGGCTGTAAAGCAAAGACAGGTTGAGGGTTCTGCAGGGGTCTCAACACACGAACCCGATTGTCATCCTGCTGAAATTTAATCTGGATTCATCGCTAAAGCGCCTGGTTCCACTGCTGTGCAGTTTCCTCGTGCGCGGCACCACTCCAAACGGAGGCGTCGATGGGTGGGCGTCAAGTGCAGCACACGTAATGAGCGCGGTGTTCTCAAATGTCCTTCAGCCAGGCGCCTTTGTATGGTTCGAGAAGACACAGGGGCCCCTAGTTAAGGTGCTACCTGTGCCTGGATGGCTCCTAATGAAGCAGTGGGCTGTACGCCTGCATTTCTTACGATGGGGCGGTCTTCACGATGACTGGTCTGTCGAGGGCGTCCTCAGCCTAGTCTTCTTGTAAATGACATCTCTCGGATCCACTGGTCCCAACACCTCCTCTCAACACAATCAGAATGGCCTGATTGACGAGCTACTCGCTTAACGGTCCACCCAGCTTCCATCTTGCCGATGATCTCCCCCTCTCAAGCTGCAACAGCTGCTTATATTGTCTTCAAAAACGGCGTAATGGCATGTCTACCTCAGCTCTTGCTTTGTAAACTATTCAGCACACTCAAACAAGTTTTGGTTACCTGTTTTATACTCCGCAGAGATCTACAGTATATACATAATGCGCAACCATGCTTTATTTCTAATTATGTGCATATTTCCCCGACATGTACCTTCATGCCAAGTTTCGTTACGATTCCGCAATTATTTCTTGGTGTGCTGATTTTTTTTGTCCGTGAGTGTATTTCTATTTTTGGTGTTTAGTGTTACTTTAATTAGAATATATATGACAAATTGCCATAAAAATATCTCTCTTGATGTAAAAAATAGTACTTATATATACTTATTATCGCAACAATCGCCAACTTTATAAATAACTCGCCAACCCCGATTTTCTATATGTCGTACGCGCTGAATTAGCAACCTTGGTGCTGAGTTATATGCAATGTCACCAATAGATTGAGACAATACGAAATTATCAAAAAAAAATGCCATGCTGCTGTAAAAAATTTATTACATACTATCCCGTAACAATGCCAATGATCAAGGTAACTCTAATAATTTTTTTAATCCATATTTCGAATGTGCCGTGCGCTCTGAATTGGCAACCATGTGCTTCGTTTCCTTTAATGTCGCCAATATGGTATCAATGGTATATTATTGCAATCTCTCTAGAAAAATATTGCAACGATTGCCCGGACTGAATCGTTGCGTGAGAAGAAAGGCTTTGTGTCACACGAAGACTTATTAACAAACAAAGGGAAAAAATTATCTTCTTTCCCATAAGGTGCCAGTTTATCAACATATGCTAATAAACTTGCAGTTTATCAATGAAGTGATGGATGATGCAGCTTCAGTAATGAGTTTAAGTGAAGATGAGCGCCAAGAACGAATTTTCCAAAAAAAGAGTAAATAAATAGAATTACATAATACAAGCATTGTTGTACTTACGTCACCTGATTGACAGTATCGTCAGATCAAAGCCTGCGAAATTCATCACGGCAAAGAGCTACAAAAACGCCTGCCATTAGCCGTAGCTTTGAGCACCGTGAAAATGACATTGCGATTTGGTTCAATTTTACGCAATTTTGTGAGGGAGAAATAAGACTTTTTTACTTTTATCAATGAGTATCAACAATCCTATAATTTAAATAACTGGGGTTGTTCCGCCGTTATTTGGACAGAGAGTAGCCTTTTCTCCTACCCCCGTTTTTTATTGTAAAAATGAATTTAATTACAATTTTTTGGAAGGAAGGAATATTCAAATCATTCTTTTTTACGAGTAATGCTTTTATAATAATAGTATTTTGCCATATTCATCTAAGATTCCTGAACAGAGCCTCATTTGGGATTTTTGAAATGCAAAATTTAGAAGTGGATTTATTTATAATTTAATGCAGGGTGTTCGGGCTTAAAAGACCCAAACGTTATGGTTATTATTACGGAACTATACATAAGAATGTGATAAACTGTTCATCCGTAGATTGGAAACCCCTCCAAAATGTTTTGGGTCTTTTCCGATCGGCCGCACATGCACGCATTATTCGACAATCACAGACGATAAATTTTTTACACTGACTTCATTAGTAAAGATGCGGACATAACAGCAAAATGTTCAGTGCGTACTTTGTTTAAATCAGTGTTTAAACAGAATGGAATGCTGTTACAGGCTTGCGTAAAAGACTTTTCCGGACTCCTACAAAAGGAAACAACAGTGTCTTCGATCACAAAAACATAAGCATACTTGAGAGTTTGAGATACCAAAGTTCTCGTTTCCTTTTAAGTTCTTTCTCATTGGAAGATATATTTTGATGTTGGAGGATAGACATTTGATTCCGTTCGAACACGTCGCTGTACACAAGTGACATTTAAATTCCGTTAACCAAAGTACGCACTGCACCTTTTGCTGTGGCGTCTAAATCTTTACTAAAGACGTCAGTGTAAAAATTGTATCGTTTGCGATTGCCGAATAATGTGTGTACGTGCGGCTGATTGGACTAGAGCCAAAAAATATCGAATCACTCGTGATTGTTCGTAATACTTCTCAGTGAACTTTGTAATTTTGAATTAAAATGCAAACCGTGTTGATCGATGGCGTGTCCACAATATTGTCTCGCTTACCATTGGTTTACCATCTCTGTTACATACAGTCGGATAACAATTTACCTATTTAACTCATTTCGCAATTTATATATATATTTTTTTCCTTTACCGCGATTAAAATGAAGCCTAAAAACTTATATATAAAGAATAATAGTAATGAATTAACAAATTATGTCAACTGCCAAGCAATTTATTTTATTAGTTTGAATTAGAAAAAAAAATGGGTTTCTTTTTAAATAAAATATCTTCTTTTTTTTTTTCCGAAACTGAAAAATTCTTTTTTTTTCTTTCTTTACTGCAAATTTTGACAGGAAAGGGGCAACTCATTATTGGATTTTACAAGTGTAGAAGAATCATCAGTGACTTTCGAATAGGACTAGAAATTCCTTTCTGAAACTCTTATCCAAACGGTTACTTTTTCTAATGTTTTATAATGTTTCGAAACTTTGAAAAAAAACATCATGCGGCAGAAAGTAAACGACGCTATATTTTGTTCTTTGCAAAAACCAATACAGAACTCTTTCGAGTCAGGAATCAAAAGATTGTAAAGTATCTATTAGGCACAGTATATTGAAATTTATAATCAAGTGGGTGCGTAACAGTTTGTTAATAGTATTTTTTTAGCTGCTGAATAAAAAAGATTTAAATTCTAGCAATGATCCTATTTTAATTGTTTATTATAAAATTTCCAAAAAATAAGTGTAAGTAATATTATTTATTTCCATAAAAATTGCTTATTCAATTATTTTTTGGACCCCGATATTAGGAATAACCCCAAATTAAGGAATAAAATGTTCTATTCCGTTGAATTCGCTACATAGGGGCCCGTCTGTTCCTTATTGTTAAAGAAAAAATTTTGGTAAAAGAAAAATGCTTTGAAACTATGTTATTTTGTTTTCAAAAAATATATTTATTTACATTACGTTTTATTCCAATACTATTTTTAAAACACTATTACATGTTTATTAAATTACTCTTTCAAATATAATACTAAATAAAAATTTACAATATATATATATATTAAACATTACTTCAGAATACATATAAGTTGCTCTGTTTCATTTCTTGAACTTACTGAAGTAAGACTTAAAAGGGGACACACGGTACGATTTAATTGACAAAAATCGGTAAAAAAAAATCAAATGTAATATTTTTAGTCAAATATATGTTTTACGAACTTTTTTTCAAACTGACAAATTTTGAAAAATCTAAATTGAAAAAAAAAAGGCAAAGTTATGATAACTTTTACTGTTGTTTTTATTCGCACTTCAATGGCAAATCCGCGGTAGCCGAGTGGTATGGGTATAAGATCGCGGCTTGCCTTATCACGTGTTCGAGCCCCGTACCACCAAAAACCCGCGGTGTAGGGCGTGATGCAGTTTAAAACTTTGGAGAACTGAAACGTCCTCCCCTTGGTGGGTGTGATAGTTAGGAGGGGGGTGCGCCGGGTGTCGTCCCCGTCATTTGACCATGGTTGAAAAAATTTCGGGGCCGTCCCAAAAGCCCCCCGTGTAGCTGAAATGTGAGACGTTAATATTCAATCAATCAACCAATGGCAAATCAAAACTTTAAACTGACTTCTCTGAAGAAGATAAAATAACTTGTTTGTCTTCATTTAAAATGCTAAGGCATTTTTTTTTTTAATTTTATACTTAAAAAATTTTTCATTGTTGCTAATAGTAAATGGAACAAAATTAGGTATGCATTTTTAAATCAAGGCAATGCTTATTTATTTTTTTAAAAAAAAATTGAAGTTAGAAGTAACACAATTTTTAAGGAATTTTCAATAAGCATTCATAAAAAGAACTATTTTACTAATACCAGTCATGTTATCACAAAACCCATACCAACTTTTTCTACACATAGTTTGACGTACTTGTATATCAAATTTTATATATGTACAACAATTTTTGTAGGAGGATTAGCTTTTTAAAACCACTCCATAAGTTTCAAAATTGTTTTCCTTAAAAAAATAAATGTTAAATGGTTAGCTTTCTGTAAAATCTTGAAAACAAAATTTGTTTTACATCATAGATACACACAGAAAGCAAACAAAAAAATATGACAATCAAAAATTTTTTTGTAAATCGGGAGATGTTTTCTTAAGTATTTTGTTAATTGTATTTGAAGGAAATATATAATACACAATAATATTGATATGTATGGCTAAGGTATTTATTTTCTAGATAACATGTATTATTTTGCTGGTTATTTTTTTTCAGCTTGTTAAATCATCTACTAATATTACATTAGACAATGATAAGCTTTATTCAACCAACCTTCGATCAGATTGTTTATTTAAATAATTGACTTTTGTATTCGCAAGGACTAAACATATCAACATAACTCAATATGTTATTCAATGCTTTTGGCACAATTCACCAATTAAATTCCCAAACAATGCCTGAATATTTGTCTTCAAGAAGAGACTAAATTTTTAAATCAGGTATCCTAATAGAAACAAAAGTAATATTGGGTATTAAGTAAAGTTCTATCGTTTTCGAACACGATCACTTTTATGCGTTGTCGATCCTTAGCAAGAACTTGGATCCGAATGAAACCGGTTTAAACCGTAAGATCAACATGAGTGAAGAAGTCGACCTAAGACTTTGAGTTCAAAAAGGGAATAATATGATGGAAGTCAAAAGAATCTCGTGTGATGCATTTGGAAAGAAAACAGTAACAGCTCAAACATGCCAAAGATGCTTTGTGAAATTTCGCTTAGGTGATTTTTCTTTGAAAGAACCCAGATCAGGAAGGCTATCAGATGTCAATGACGAAGTGCTATCCAAAATGATCAGAACAAATTCCCCGTCAACTTTCACAGAAGTGGACTTCAGGCTTGGAATTCATCAGACTAGTACTTTAGATTACGTTAAAAGTCTGGGTTTCGTGTCCAAACTTTCTGTTTGGGTGCAACACGAACTAAGTGAAAAAAATTTAATGAACAGAATTTCGACATATTCTTCAAATCTTGCTCGTCACTAAAGGGATATGTTTTTGGACCCCTTGGTGACTGGAGATGAAAAGTGGATAGTATACAAACCCGTTGTTATAAAAAGGGCATATGTTGGCAAAGGGGAGACACTACTGCCCTCATCCAAGCTGGCGTACATAAAAAGAAGGTTATGTTGCGTTGTTAATGGGATTTCAAAGGTATGTGACATATAGCCATCTGTCGATAGCTATGTCTTGGGGGTTCCAAGTGTAAGTTAGAGGTGTGGGATTATCAAAAGGATGTATATTCTATAATTTTTTAATATGACTTTTTATTAAGAAATTAACTTTCAAATTACTTATGTAACGAACAAACTTTATATTAAGTGAGAATAAACTAAATCGTACGGTTGTTTAACTAAGTCAGATTGCGCAATTAGATCACTCTTATCAAAAATATAACTACCATCTGCCTAATCTTGCTCTCAATATTAAACCAGTTCAGAATATAATCCTCCCACCTGGTTGAAGACTCAACGATTCTGACACTTTCAGGTAGATCGGATGTGCTCGTGCAATAGTTACCCTTGTAAATGCCAGCGAGGTGGGCGTCTCCGTGATTCCCCGGAGTAGGCCGCCCAAAAACACCTTCCAACTGGTGCCCACACTGTTTCTAAGATTGCTACCTCCTTCTCACCAAACTTTCTATCCTTTTATGTTATCTTATTTGCAGTGTTGCTTCGTTTTCCTCTTGGAATTGGGGGAAAAGTTTTGCCATTAATCGGGGCCCTCAAAGAACGTAGGAGTTATGTTAGAAGAAAGAACGCCGAGATGTCACAGGTATAGTCAAAAGTTTTTTTAAAAAAGATGATGAATGCTCATTGTTAGTGCCCACAACTTGATATTTTAAATAAAGGAATTCAACGTAAATTCAATCTTTGGACAACAGAAATTGTGTAATTCTTAATCACAACACAACGCTAGATCACAAGAGGCAACAAAACCGCACAAAAAATTGCAGATTTGGGCTGCGAAATTTTAACTCAGCCAACAGTATTCTCCTGATATTGAACCATCTTACTATCATCTGTTCAGATCGTTGCGAAACGTTTTTGAGGGAAATGAATTTTTTTTAATTATGATGATGTCCAAATGGCTGTGGAAGAGTTCTTTGTATCCAAAACAGATAACTTTTTCTCCAGAGGATTAGATAGCTGCCAAAATTCTAGCAGACAGTTGTAACTAACAAAGAATATTATAGGTTAAGGATTAAATAAAAAGTGAAAAAAAATATTTTTTTTCTTTAGAAAAAAAAACACTATGTTTTCTTACACCCAACAGTTCTTTTTTTTTTCAAATTGTGTTATTATATTTAAGTGTAACATGAGATTATTCAAAATCGTAATATTGACCACAAATAAATTTTTGATAACAATTTAAAGGTTGATGAATTAACATAATTTGTTGTTAATTAGATGTTACAAACAAATAACGTTTATTCAGAAAACTTAAAGAAGCTTTATAACATAACCTTTCATCATGGAGTATATTGCTATTATGTTAAGATGAATTCTTCATTTTTTGAATATTCTATATCCTTAAGTAATGGGATTATTTTAGAAAACCTGGCTTTTTAAATGCGTTATTGTTTAACTAAATGTAAGCTTATTATGCATTGTCTGGCCTTTTTATTTGTAGGAATACTTTGGAAAACTCGACTGATGGTTTTGTTCATGCGTACAAGTTTGAATAAAATTTCGTTTTTTTCTGAAATTTCATTAATTTTTATCTGTGCTTTTGTTGTAATGGTTTGCGTTAAAATATTTGTTCTCTTTAAATTATTGGTTAAACAAAATGAGTAAAATCATTATTTGTTTTATAGATTTAATAAAGGCAGAATCTTAGCAATAGTTAACTTCTCACATTATATTATTCCTTAGAAAGATAAGCACATTTGGAGTACAATTGAAATATTTCGCAGATGAAAAGGTACGAAAGAAAAAAAGGATTTAGCTAAAACTCGGAATAAAATACGGAATTAGGATTATACAATTATGTCTTATCTGAAAAAGTCACGATGTAAATAAGTAGTTCCAAAATCAAACTACAACAAGTTTCCTATTATATTTTTCTCATGGTCATTACACCTCATTCTCCTTGAACATATAAGAGTTGCCCAAATGAAAAGTGGACAGATTGAGTGCAGCTATAACAGAGCCACCAAACAGGGACACGAAAGACGGTAGGAAGTGTACACTGCATGCAATATTTAACGGTGAAATCTGTTTGTGGGGGAGGAAATTAATCCAAGGTAAAGTCGTGCCATGTAGGAAGGCGTCCAGATCGGATTAACTCGCGGGAGTATGCTTCCTGATTGTTGGAGGGGAGTTTAATGCGCACATTTATAGACGTGAATATTGGCAGTATATGGCAAACACTGCCTTGCTCAAAGGTCCGGAATCAATTCGTGTAACAGTTTTTGCGAAAGGTTGCAAATGATACCAGATATCCATGGCAATGTCCACTTTCACGTCTCCCATGAAACCAAAACAACTTTAAAAAATCCATTGGGAATTTAAGAACACCCACCGTACAATCCGGAGTTGTCACCCTGTGTCTTCTAGGCTTTTAGGCCACTTAATTCGTTCAGGATCATAATCACATATATGTGATCACGTGTATCTACCTCCAGGGCCCACGGTATCATATATGTGATTGCGCTTTTCCTTCTCCGAGGCCCATGATCACACCGGTGTGGTCAGATTTTAGGACGCTTTTAAATTAATTTTTACAAGGGATTAGTTGGTGGTTAAAGTCTGTTTTTTTTTCGAATAATGTTTAACAAAACTTTGAATTTTAATATGTGCTTTCAGCTCAGAGTTTTTTTTACTTAGATCTCGGATATTATGAATGTAAACAACTGCACATGTTTAGATTTTTCGGGAGAATCGGTCATTTAAGGGCTTGTGATTTATCGCGCTCTGGATTTCTGTTTTTATTTTAACTAAGTTGGAAAAAGAAGGAAATTCTATTAGTTTATTGATTATTAGACATTCATAATAATAGTTTGAGTATTTATTTTATTTGTGGTTCATATTTTCATCAATAATTTTAATATTCAAAAGACATTTAAAAAGCATATCTTCATAGAAGAAACGCGATGACTCATTTTTAACGAAAAAGAATATTTCTTCTTACTGTGACTAATTTTTAACTCAGTAAAAACAAACGATTCTCTTTCCTTGCTATCGCATTTAGAGTTGCTAAAACCTTAAGAACATAAAACATAATTACTAAAGTGATATTAAGAAAACAAAAAAGAATTATAAGGATTAACTAAAATTTAAAAAAAAAACGATACATTAGCTGTTATTTAAAAGATTTGTATAAGTGAGAACCGCATCGTGTTTGATATTTGCCTGATAGTATTTTGCAAGTTTTGCGTCTACTCTATTTTAATCCTCATGGCGAAAAGAGTACTTTTTTTTATTAAAATGAAGAAATTTTCTTTAAAATGCTCAATATTGTTTTTTTAAATATAGCGAAAATGTTTGAACTGTATATTCAGATATTATCAATTATAATAAAAAAAATAAATTTTAGCGTAATTGATTTCATTTAAGATTTTACATAAATTTTTAAATGAAATTAGGCTTAGCATTGAAATTCACCCGATCCTGTGCGTGCGTTCATTCTCCAAACGCACGAGGCTAGGGAAACGCTTCATTCTCCCTTCGCTGGTCCTGAAAAGGTTAAGAGAGTATAAAGTTTCTATTTGGACGATGAAGTGAAGGAAAATAGGCAGAACTTCTTCAAGAATCAACCACGTTCTTCCTAGACATGCTACCGACATTATGGGCTTTGTGTCACAACACCTATGGACATTTCTTTTTATTTCCAAGAAATGTATACTCTTTGTTCAACTTGTCCATTTTTTATCCGGACTATCTTTACATTATTAAACACGTATGTTCTTTTTATCAATTTATTCGAGTCTAATTTTTGCCATAGTGTTTTACCATGAAATACCTCCCAAACTCACGAATACAAAGATGTCAAATTAGCAGCAAATTACTTTAAAAAGAGGCTTCAGGACACTTCGTATTTCTTCGAATTTTTTTTACGTGGGACGTGAAACTTGCGTTGGAAAACGGATTTAGATTCTTGTATTCATAAAAACTCCATAGAGAAAATGGATTCTGATTTGCATACACATTTATGATTTACTTTCACATTTTTTTTTTCTTTTGACTCGCTGAGCTCCTAAGTTTGCTTTGTAAAACCTTAGAGTCCCACGCAACACAGTTTGAAGACCACTGATCTAAAATATAAACGTGGTTAAATTACTAATTAATGTGAATTAGCAAACGCACATCTTGGTAAAATTAAAAATTGATTATATTATTAATAGAAAAAAAAACAGTGGATGTTTAGAAAGCAAGATTTCCCCATAATAACTTTATTATTTTCCCCATATTCTTTTTGATTTAAATTTGTTTATTTGTAAGGAACATGTTTGTTCTAAAACCGGTTGATTTTCAATAAATAACTTTATTTGTATTTCTAGTTTCCTCCGATTAATTTTGTTTTTATACTTATTCATTGATTAAATTTGTCTTTTGACTTTTAAAGTGCTAGTGCTTCCATTTAAAATTAAAATAGTTTCCTCTTTATCAACAAAGAGGGATGTAACTTTGAGATTTGGGTTAAGAGACTTTTAAAAACAAAATACTTTTTTTATTTTCAAAACACACACTTGAGTTTTAAATAATTTAAAATTGCTTGTTGACATTTTAAGATGAATCTAGAATATAAGTCACTCCACAAGAGTTAACCTTATTCTCTCCTTAAAAAGGAAAAATGTAGAATAAATTAATTAATTAACTAATGTAGATAAGAGATTTATATTTGATTCTTAATCTAGTCATGAAGATATGAAAAGAAAATATTCTTATCTTGTGGGCAAGATTTGTTTGTCTACTTTCCTACTTTTACGTTTCATTCGAAATATAGCCTGGAATTCTTAAAAATAATCTTTGTGAGTTTGTGTGTGTGTGTGTGTGTTGTTTTGACATAATGAATATTTTTAAGCCACTGTATAGGTAAATAATTATAGTTTTGTGTTGCATGTTCAACTACTTAATGAAATATCATTGAAATATAATATTGCTGGCAAAAATTAATTTATGTCAAACTCTACTCACTTAACACTAGAACATCCTTCAGTGTGAATTGGGCATCGAAGCCTGTTCAGTTTATTCTCCTTTCCGCATTTTTTCAGGGAATTTGAAAACTTTTCGTGACTTTTAATCATTTTCCATAGTAATAATTAAGATGTTTTGTAGTTCTAGGTTGAACAGGAGAAATTATACAACTAAATATACTTTGAACGTTTAATGGTGTCGTTTTGACACCATTGCAATTTTTCATTAAAAATAGCTGCCGTTCAGCAAAAGATAGGTCACTAAGTAGATATCATTAGTAAAACAAACTACGGGAAGTAATATTGTACATTTATTTGACCTTGAATGAAATGTTATTACAATCCAGCACATACATAGTATTTGCCTATCTGTTCATAAAAAAATTCCATTAAATTTTCGAACCTTAGGCAGAGCAGACAACCTAAAACGATGACTCATAGAAAGAATCTAAGGTTTGATGAAATTGCTAATTTATTGGAAGAGCTTTCTGAAAATGAATTGGATGGTCGTTTTAGCGCTGTTTTGTTCTAAGATTTAGATGAAGACATAAGATTGGATGAAAGGGGCTACTAACAATCTTAAGACAATGGAAATGACATTGATAATGTTCCATTAAATCCAGTTATATATGTTTATAGGGTTGGTACCGCATAATAGTAATGTTACAGACACATTTACGACTCGAAATGTTCTGCGACAAACAGTGTTCCAAAAAGCTTCTCGAAACATAATGTCAACGTCATTCTTTTAGATATAAACAATCGTAGTATATAAAAATTAAATTAAATAATATTGAAAAGTCTTAACACTAAACCTTACTGATCAGTAGTCCTACAATTATTTAGTTAAAACAATCATTTTATATCACGGTGTGTTGTGTTGAAATGACATCGGTGGAAGTTTAAGGGTAATCGAAATCCCAGACATTCTAAGGTTAACAAGTAATTAAACACTTGTTTTTAGAGCAATACACTATATATGACTCCAACTTTATGTTGTAAAATAAAATTTAAGAGCCTCACAAAACATTTTCAAGCCCCAAATAAAAAAATGACCTTAGTAATTTAAAAAAAAATTAGTTCATGTTTCAAACATTAACTCACCACAATAATTATGTAACTAAAATGATTGTCAAACAGGTCAGAAAAAAAAATGTACAAAAAATAAAGCTCTCTTTTACACACACAGAGCACACAGTTTCTTTTTACTTTAATTTTGCTCGAGCTTTTTACTCACAGACCATTAAACCCGTTTGAAAAGGATAAGTAAAATGTGTCATTTTCGTAGGATACATCTTGTTAGGGTTTGTCTTGCTTTGCAAAATAATATTTTGCTTTTTCTTTAGTTTTTCGAGGTGTTTCTGCGGTTTTAAGGTATCCGACTATGTTCGGAACCATGATTTTGCAAAAGTTTATGAATGGATAATATTTATATTTAGTGTCTCTTAGATTAGAAACTATATATAAAACTGTTTTAAGAATATTATTACAGTAAAAAATTATTTAAATACAATATTTTGACAAAAAATGAACATAGAATGACCCATTTTCAAAATATACTTCTTTTGAAAAAAAGCTTCTATTTATAATAATATTTTGCTGGATAAGTAGACCTCTGTACAGAGGCTCAACTAGAATTTTTGAGATATATAACTTAGAAGTGGGTTTATTCATGTTTTACGACAACAGAGGGGAGAAATTGTAAGAAAAAAACACCGATAATTATTTCAATTGGCTGTAACTCTGGAAGTAATGTGAATTTTTCAAAAAAAAATAGTTCAGACTCTCTGGATAAGTCTTTACTTTATATAAGCACACACACACACACATAAAATATTATTATAATAGAAGCATTTTTCACGACAGGAGAACTTTTTGAAAAAAGTTTATTCTAAGTTAATTTTTCGCCAAAATATTGTATTTAAATATTTTTTTTTGTCAAAATGTGTGTGTCCTTAAAACAATTTTATACATGTATTCTAATCTAAGTGACACTAAATATCATGAAAATTGTCCAATTATGCACTATTTTAAAATCACGGTTCCGAACGTAGTCGGGTACATTAATAATGAGAATGAAATGCAATTTACGAGGAAGTTGTTATGGGTCTCACATCAGTTAAGTAACGGCATTTAGTATACGAACTAATTATTAGAAAAACGACTGAGCATATTGATTAGAATTATCTTTGATAATTATTAAATATTAAGTAATGTTTAAATTCAGGTTAAGTACTTTTATATTAAACTAGCTGGTAAATACATTCTTCGCACGAGTGAATTTAAAAATTAAACAGTACAAATTAAAGGATAAATAAATTTTTAATGAGTTAATTTTACGTGAATTTCAAATTGAACAAAAAAAAATATTTTTGAATACTTCAATTGAACAAAAAACCCTTATTTGTTAAACTTTAAGTCTGTATATGTATAGCTAAAAACAGGAATTTTTTTTTGTATAATCCCGTAACTCTCTTTTGGGTCGAATTTTGTAAACAACTTCCTAAGCTGATGACTGCTCAGCAAAAGTAACACATTGTTACTCTTTTTGTGCAATGAACGCTTAAAACAGTGGAAACAATTTATATCTGGATGTGTAATACATTAATATTACATTCTGTTGTATTTATTTTATGTTAAATTTGTAATATTCGCAAGCAACGTTGTTTCTTACAATATAAGGGTCGATTCAATAAAAACCGCGAAATGTTAGCGATAGAACCAAGTTGACATCATTTTTGTAGACAATGTTGGCAACTTGGCGATTGATTGAATGGTGCAGAAATTGATATGCCGTAGCGCCACCTGGTGCCGAGCAGCAAACATTGGCATGTATACGTATTTTTTGTGGAGAAGATTTTTGTGCTATTCTTTCTGTTGCAACTCCCCAACAGGCGATGATATAGCAAAGCAATTTCTGCACCGGTTAATCAATCACCCTGTCGCCAAAGTGGTCACCAAAAATGATGCCAACTTGGCTCTATCACCACCATTTCGCATTATTATGTAAAGAACGGTGTTGCTTGCTAATATTATTGTTTTGACTTAAAATAAATGCAACGGAAGGTAATATTATATTATTACACATCCAGATATAAACTGTTTGCGATATTTTAAGATTCATTACACAAAATTCGTAATAATGTGTTTCTTTTGCTGAGCAGAGATTAGCTTAGGAAGTTGCTTTCAAAAATCGAATAAATACATAAAAAAATAAAAATAAAACCAAATAATAAAATACATAAATACACATAAAAAAAACCCCTTTTTATCAGCTATTAGATCTACAAGACTTAAAATTTGATAAGTATGGTTTTTTGATTCAGCTGAGATATGCAAAAGGATTTCTTTTTTTTTTTTAAATTTGCAACACACGTAAAATTAAATCATTAAAAACTTCTTTATCCTTCAATCTGTATTGTTTAATTTTCCAATTCACCCCTGCGAAGCACAGGTTTACCAGCTAGTATAATATATAATATAATATAATTTCATAATGTAATATATATATATATATATATATATATTCACGGCAGAGCTGTAACGAGAAACCCACAATGTGAACGGCGAGAATGATATCGAGAGAGCTTCAGAGCAATCCACCCGCTAGCGGCAGAGCCAGTAAAATTCCCCCTGATGCTCTAGCTGGAAGCCTCACCTACAAGCCTTTCATGAACTGAACCTAGAACCCGTGTGAAGGAAGGATTCGGACATTGGCTAGGCTCGCGCTGGTGTCGTGTATACAGTATGAGCAGGCACTCCCTTTTTGAAGTGATAACTTCTATTGGCGCGATTTGCTGGAGAGTGAACTTGAATGAACGTCACGCTCGGAAATGTAACGCTCATTCGGATTTTTTCGTCTTCATTCGAACATACACACCCCTAAAAAGGACAGGAGGGAAGTTTCCTGCCGGCACTCTGTAACCGGTAGTTTGTTCCCTTACCAATAAAAGTAAAAGTGAAGTTCCTAGCTTCGATTTCCCCCCTCACCTCTTTCTAGAGCAGGCGTGGACAACCCAAATGACCTCGCGGGCCACTTCGGAAAAACCTTACAATCCCGTGGACCGCATATAAAAATACATGTCTTTATATTAGATTTGGATCCTTTACAAACATTTGTTGAGGTGAAAATTTAAAACTGACTGATGTTTTATTGTTTTCATTGTTTTTCATGTATACAAACATTGATAGTATAATAATAATAATACAATGGTCAAATAATGTTTCATTTATTTAATTAGTGAGATATCTGTTTCTCAACTTTTTCACTTAGTTTTTGCAAGTCGATCTCAATGCATGAGTATTTGCGTAACGTAATTGATGTTGCAGATTTTCGTGCATTAAGTTTGAGCACGATTTATGTTTGATAAATTTCAATTTAGAAAAAAGAAAGAGATTCGCAAGAACAGAAGCAGCGTGATAAAATAATAACATCTATAGGATTTATTTTTTACAAAAAAAAAACAAAAAAAAACCCATTTTCTAACCAAAAAATAAAAAAAAAATATTGTACAAAATAGTCAAATTTTTTAAAGTTGTAAAGAATCTCGCTGGCCGCGGGTTGGACACCCCTGGTCTAAGGGAATGAATGCGGAATTCTTTCTAACCTTAGTTGAAGCATGAAAATGAAACGTAATATTTTTAAAAAATAGGCTTAGAAAGAAAAAGAAGTCCTACACTACAATTAAACATAACATGTATAAAAAGGACACATTTTTAAGTAAGCTACATATATTTTTAAGTACACCTAAGTAAATAGTATTATTATCATTAGGAATATTGCAGTGATCTTAAGAATAAAAATCTATTTTTGTAAGCGAATCAGAATAACAATGAACAAATAGTTCTATTAATCACATTACTTAAATATACTTTGAGTCTAAAAGCAAAATTAAAACAATTAAAAATTTAAATTAACAAAATTAAGTATACAGGTATTAAGAAAAAGTTACATTAAATAGTTTAAATACAAGAAAACAAAACATAATTCAGAAGACTTTCCTTGCAGCAGCACCGGATATATTTATACAAAACTCCCATACAATGACAAAAGAGCTAGTATAAGCCAGAGATTATGCGATATAAATCTTGTGATTAAATCCCGTTTTAAATGCTTTGACCTAGATTCCTCTCTTCCCAATCATTCTCAACCTGTCATACTATCTATCCTTTTGCCTAAATTAATTCATGGATAGAATTGAATATTGTTAAATTACAACCAAAATTCACAAAGCCGGATCGGGTCTTCTGAACAAATTATTTATGATTTTAAGGGGGAATATTAAAGTTTAGTTTTCAAAAGACAAATCAAAACTTTTAATTGATTTTTAAAATCAAAATTCAATGTAATTATGTCAAATGATCCTAATGAAGTACACGGAAGTACGGAACAACGCTTGACGAGTTTTTTATAGATTTTTAAATAAAATTTTGAATCTAAAGGATTTAAACCTTTTTTAACTGTCAAAAAACCTATTGTTTTTTTGGAATACAATTAATTCCCTAAGTAATTGTATATTGCACAAAAAAAAAATATTATTTTTTATGAGTCGGTTTTGGAAAAAAATAATTTTATGGGGCAATATTTAACATCTCCTTTGTTTTTTTTTCCCCCCTAACCAAAACAATGAAGAAAATTTCCCAAAAGTTTGAAGTTTTTTACTTGTATAGCGTGGTCATAAATAACAAAAACCACTTTTTTATTCAAAAATATCTACTGAAAGCATTTTAACTTTTATTAAATCTATTTTATACAATTCCTCCAATGTGAGTCTTTTTCCTGTTTATGTTAATTTACATATCCTTTTAAAGACATTTCATTCCTTACTCTTTTGAAAGAAAAAATTTAGTTAGGCATAAATAAAATTGGTGATATTTTTATTTTTTTATTTTCTTAAATTTTCCCAAAGCAATAGTTCACTGGTTTTTTTTTTTTTTGTTGTTGTTGTTCAGTATTAAAATTTTCTTAATGTAAAAACTTTTTGGATCCCAAAATTTGGGTTTTAAAAAAAGTAATGAAAAAAAATTTTTAAAAGATGTTTAATTATCTTAACACATATGTTAATTCAATCAGAAATCAATTTATATTGACTAAAGGTAGAATGTCTCAACAGTTTCATAATTATATAATCAAGATAATTTAGCTTAAAAATAGTTTTACAAAAAATATAAAACTAATAGTAAGTGTAATCATTTCAAATTTATTCAGAAAATACGTGTAATCTTTCAAATTTTTCCACCGATTAGAATAAAAACTTTAGTTTCGGACGCAATATCCAAATATCAATCTGTCTTTAATGAAATAGGTTTCAGAATTAATTTTTAAAATTATTTTATTTAACAATAAGGGAAAAGATCATGTAAGATTGAATGAACTTAATTTTTAGTCTTTTGTTGTCCTATTACGAGTGATAATAATTATTATTATTCCTTGACATGTTTTTAAGTAAATTATTTCAAATAACTTTCTAATGACTTTCTCATATTTGAGAAAAAAAATTATCCTTTCTTTTTCCCCTTTTAAAATATATCCCAAAAAAATCAAAAATATAAATTATATTTTAAAAGGGTATTTAATGAAAGTAATATTAGCAAAAGACACAGTATCCTCAATTTTGTATAGTTTTTGCACCCCTTAAATAATTTGATTCTTTTAAGAAAAGAGTAAAATAATTTTTTTAAAAAAATATTTAATCAAATGGACTAAATTCATGATAGTCACATGATAACGGCAATCAAAAGGGTTTCCCCAAATTTTAAAAAAAAAATTTATATAGTATTTGTTCAACTTGTAAAGTTTAGATAATATTTTTTAAATTTTTATATGATTTCAAAAAAGTTCACGTGTTAAAAATTCTTCAAAAAAAGTTTTCAAAATTAAAAAAAAAACCGGGACAATATACGAATGCTTTTAAAGTATGTGCATTTTTTTAACTATTTTGCATTATTATATTGTTACGAATTTTTTGTAAAAAAGGGAAAAATTTTTTTATTTGAGTGTTTAATGCATTTATATTACCCGGGTTTTGTTTATTTCATGTTAAAAAACGTACCATTCAAGCACAATGCCGCTTCTACGTTTTTTAATGGCGATTCAATGAGAACTTGGCGGGAAAACTTTGGGGGTAGGGGCCCAAGTTTGGGATCAATTTTGGGGGACCCCAGGCGACCCTTTTTGGGGACCAATTTGGCGTCATTTTTAAACCCTTTTGGGCGTCGTTGGCGACCATGTTGGTGAGTTCGGAACCCTTTTGGGGAAACTTCTGGTAGGGAGATCTCCACTAGTGCCGTTCAATGACACGAGCTGTTTATATTTCCCGGGAAATTTCTGTCGCGCCCAAATGAGATGCCCGCCTGAACGGCGAGGAGTCTGGGTTAAACCAGCGAGTAGTGAGGGGTTGTTTTTTACCAGCGATTAGTTCGGCTGGGGCTTTAATAATATTTACTTTCGTGTATTTTTTAAAAACCGTTATTTTTTTTGATTGCTGTTGAAGGTGTGAAAAACCCTTTGGGGTATTTACCGTGAATATCGCTGCTGAATCCTTGGGATTTAAAGGATTGGGTTTTTTATAATAAATTGCATCGCCTTAAAGAACCGTGTTATTTTTTTTGATTGGGTTTTTATAAAACTCCCCCAACCCCCCGGATCTACGTAACAATATCGGGAAAAAATTGGGGACTTTTAAAAGAAAAATTTCTGCCAAAAAACAAAGTTGGCAACAAAAAAGCACATGAACTTTAAATTTGGTTTGGGAAAAGCGTGGGTTACATTTATGATGTAATTATGACGTCGCATTAATTTATGAATTGACTGGCTGAAAACACGTGATTCAGTTATCATGTGACTATGACGACACATGAATTTAGTCCATTGAGTAATTTTTTAATATAATGGTTGCCCAAATAAAAATTGAGCACGTGCAATTGTGTTATAACGATTGCGGCTATAGCAACGCCACCGAACACGGATATTAAGGAAGGTGCACACCGCATACGATGTGCAATAACGAAACCTGTTCGTGGTAGAGGAAATAGATGAAAAGTAAAGTATTATTCTTGGATGCGTTCGTATAGGAACAATGCGAGGTAAAATGGTTTCTGATTGCGGAAGGTGAGTTGGATGCAGGCATCTGTCAGTGAATTGACAGTTTATGGCTAGCACTGCTGAGTTCGAACAACTGGTACAAATTTCCTCGTAAAGGGTGGCAAGCGATATCAGATCTCCATGACAATGCCGGCCCAATCTTCTCCCGTGAAACTTAGACAACATTTGAAAATTTCCGTGAAAAAGTGCTGGACACTCAACGTACAGTCCGGATTTGTCTCCTTGGAACCTTCCATTCTTTTTCCTCTTAATAGAGCATAACGTTTCCATTCGGACTATGAGGTGAAGGAAGCTATAAAAGACTTTCTCAAAAAACAACCGCAATCTTTCTACATCAAAGGCATGGATCTATTGTTGAAAAGATAAGAAATGTATCAGAACGCTCTTGGCAAATTATTTTAAATTCCAAAAAGATATTCTTTTTATTCAACTTTTCCACTTTTCATCAGGGTTACCCTTACACTTGATAATAAGGAAAGCTAATTCTAATCGTTATGGTCATTCGTTTTTCTAACAATTAATTTATCTACTAAATGCCCATAAAATAATTGATGTGAGACCCATAACAACTTCCTCGCAAATGACATTTATTCTCATTATTAAAACCGCAGAAAGATCTCGCAAAAGTAAAGAAAAAGCAAAACACTATTTTACAAAGCAAGACAAATCCTAACAAGATATATCCTACGATAATGACCCATTTTACTTATCATTGTCAAAGAAGGTTTAATGGTCTGTGGACAAAAGGCTAAGGCAATGTTATAGTAAGATGCAATTGCTTTGTGTATGTAGAAAAAAAAATTTCTTTTATTTTCCTATCTTGTTTGACAATCATTTGAGTTACATTATCACAGTACTGGAAATGGTTTAAAAATAATTTATCACCTGAGAAAAAAATTATTAGTAAAAGGTTGATCCCCCTTTGGTGTGAATTACTGCTTGTATTCGATGTGGGTTTGACAAATGAAGGTCTTGAGCAACGTTCATTGAAATTAGAGCCCATTTCTTATACAGGGACGTTTCAAGTTAAGATTGTGTGCGTGGAAGAGGAAACTGAGCAAGAACTTTTAACTCTAAAATATTCCACACACACAATGATGTTCAGACTGGGGACACCGCGTAGATGTTCCACTTCATCATCATACTCATGTTGCGACATAGTCATCCTGTGATGACTATGTCGTTCCGGATCCGCGTAAGCTAGAGGTGTGGGATTATCAAAATGATGAGACATATTGGTTCTTAATACAACTTTTTATTAAGAATAACATATTATATTCTAATTGACAACTTTATTTAAAGTGAGAGTTAACACCCAATTAAACCCTGTATTCAAGTCAGATCACGCAACTAGATCATTTATCTTAATTATAATAAATAAACCGATTCATCTAACTACCTATACCAAATATTACCTTTTGCAGATCTCCTTCCTTCAGTGATTGAGTGATATCTATAATGTAATTAAATATGCGAGCTTTCTAACTTCTTTATAATGAACTTCTATTTCTTCCCAAGCTATAGGACAGCTAACTCTTGATCTGAAGGATTCCACACTAAACTATCTCTAAAACTTGCCGCCTTTATCATCAAAAGCTTCTATCCTTTTTAAAGTATATCTCATTTTACATATTATATTCGTTTATCTTCTTGGTATTGGGTTGGAAGAGTTTTGCCATTAATCGTGGCCGTCAAGAACATAGGAGTTATGTTGAAGAAGGACGCGAGGCATCCTGAGAAATGTAACCATGTTTTGAACACAGCGAGAGGTGTGAACATGGACGTTGTCTTCTTGGAACACAGAAAGCTCTCCCGGAAATTGAGTCTGAAGAGTGAAGAGGAATAGTGAGAATGCTTCGAGTCGTCGTCTCTGATCATACACCCCTCAAGACAACGAGATGCCATAATCGACGAGAAAACTCCCCATCCCCCATGCCATCCCAGAACCCTCTTCATGTTTCACATTTGGTACCAGGACGTCAAAATGATATGCTTATTCCAGTGTTCACCAAATGAGCACACGCCAGGTGGTCCAAAATAATGTAAGCGAGGATTCATCAGATCAGAAGACTTGTTCCCATTGCAGTTGTGTTCCGTTTTGGGGTCTCGGCACTATTGTAGTCTCTTTATAGCAATCCACGCCGAAACTAACCTCTTTGGTATAGCTACTTTGTCATGAATGTTCGCAGTATGTGTGTGTGCGTGCTTTTGCGTTTGTGTATGCGTGCGGGCGTGTGTGTGTTCGCGGGGTGGTTGTGGGGCGCTGGGGGTTCACTTTTAAAATTATTTATTTTCTTAAATGATTTTGCGAATACAATCACTAAAATGGCAATTGTAAATTAAACATTTAGTAAACGCTTTTTCAATATTTTTTTTCGCTTGAATGTTTTAGGTAGCTGTTCCTTTGTCATATCATGGGAACATTCGAGAATTTAAAATACATTACAATATATTTACTATGCATTCCCTAATTTTTTTTTTATATTAATACCAGAAGTAAATAATTCTGTAATAATTCTCGAACGCAATTAGTGTCATATAGACCGAATTCAATGTCACCTTTAATAAAAGCAAAAAAGAAAGAGACATATTTTGAAAGGTTTCGATTCTTTAAAATCTACAAATAAAAAAAATGTTAGGTGTTCTAGAAGAGATAAAGTACAATTAAGTTGAAAGTGTTATTAATATATCTAGCTGTGATGAAATGTATGACTCCAGCTGTAAAAATTTACGAAAACTATTTTTTTTTCATTATCTTGTATTAGAAATAGTGTAATTTCGATGTCTAATACTGACAAAGGCAAAACCAATAAGATAATTGTGTTTTCCTATAAAGTCAATGTTCCCTGCACCCCTTTATATATTAATTTAAATTATTTTATACGTCAAATGTTTAATTACAACCCATAAAAAATAATGACATTAAGTATATTGATTCTTATATATATATATATTTATATATATATAAAATCATGATAGATCTATAACTTTACGTAACTTAGTATTTATCGATTGCCAGATTCCGCAGTCTCAAGGCACTTTGAGAAAACGGATTTCAAGATTAGGTACAAAAAATTTAATAAATTATATATTGTTAACAATTCAATAATGAACTATTATATAAGAATCAGCCAACAATCAGACCTTTCAAACACAGCTATTATTAACCATTGTTATTGTTTAAACTGAGCATTGTTTCTCTTCCAACAACTGTTAAAGTTCAGAATGTAAATTACATTTGAATTGTACGCTTGGTTTCTCCGCCCCTTCCTTTTTCAAGTTATAATTCGTTTTCTTTTTTCAAACTTCGTCTCTTCTGTCAACCACAATAATCCCTTCTATCTTTAAATTCAATTTTTTTTTCAATCAGCGACAATATCCCATTTCTTTAAAATTTTCTCTCGTCTGTTCCATCTCAACAATAATTTTCCAAATTTCTTCTTTAAATTACCATCTCTTCAACTAACGCTAATTCTTGGTTTCTGCTTTAAATTATCTCCTTCCTTAAAATTATTATTAATATCATTTCTAAATTTTTTAAAATTATTGATCCCCCTGCCCCAAAATGAACCAAGAAACCCTTGACAAAATGATCCTGCTTGTTTGGGTGTGTTTTCCATCCGATTCTTGTTCTTTAGTTACTGGGACATTTTACTCTTGCCGCCTATTCTTATACTGCTCGACGGATTCCACAACAACATACAAGATCATGAAGAGCTATCGGGAGACTCGAATCCAGAAGCAAGAGGCCGCCACACACAGGAATCTAAATTCAAGGAGCAAAACACTTCACCAGCTTAGATATACTAGTACAGCTAATGATTCAGGAAGAATTACAACGATTAGGCAATAAATCAGCAGCAAGCTCAAAATAGACTACAGATTGTATGAAATTAGAAAGTTAGATAAATCCAAATTGCATCCATTCATTCAAAATTATCCTTCCTAGAGTTATCAGATTTTACAACAGAAATAGACGAAGTTACCTCAAGATTCGCAGAACAGATACAGAAACATACAGAAATCCAAATGCGTGTGCATCAAAATTCCAGCTCTTACACATTTATGTTGAAATTTGAACCTCCTGTGTGTGGTGAAAAGAAGGAACATCTAATCATCAGATCGCAAGAGTACATTTCGTCTCCCGAAGCCCAGTAAACCACACCCATACAAGTAGGATTTGTAAAGTAAAAATACTTCTAAAATACAAAGAATTAATTTTAAATTACAAATAGTTTATAAAACAAAAATAATTAATTGTAAATCTCAAATACTCTATAAAACAAAAAAATAAATTGTAAATTTCAAATACTCTATAAAACAAAAAAATAAATTGTAAATTTCAAATACTCTATAAAACAAAAAGAATAAATCGTAAATTTCAAATACTCTATAAAACTAAAAAATAAATTGTAAATTTCAAATACTCTATAAAACAAAAAAAGAATAAATTGTAAATTTCAAATACTCTATAAAACAGAAAGAATAAATTGTAAATTTCAAATAAATGTAAATTTAAAAATACCTAATACTTCAAAATGTTTATAATTTTTTAATTTTAACTTTTTTGTTTTGTATACTTTTGTATCAAAGTATTATAACTGTATTTTTAATTTTCCATAGTTTACAATTGAATTGTATTACTTTATGTGTTTGTTTGTTTTTGATTTTTTGTTGTGTATATTTTGTATTTAGTGTGTTCGTTCTGTGTTTTGTGTTGTTTTTTGTATTTTATGTTTATTTGTATGTTGTTTTTTTCTGTATTGCTCTGTATATATTGGTATCTACATATTTGTGTATGTAAATTTTCTTCGTTTTGTAAATATTTCTGTTAAGTGTATGTAATAAATACATACCCCCCTAAAAAATGCGTTTCGTATTTTTTTTTATAATTTACACTCATTAACTTAGCAATTATATATGTTGTCATAAACTTATAATCATTCACACATCTAATTTAGAACACCATTATTACTTAGTGCCTTTTCTCCACTAGAATTAAACAATTAATTGCTTTATCATCATAAACTGAACTGACTGTTGATAATGCGAAACTAATAGTATTAAATACAAACATGCATATCACGTAAACTTGAAGATACTGAAAAGAGAAAAGATATATGTACATTATAATTGTTGAATATAAGAAAAAAAGCATTCATTTGGAAATTCGGGAAATGGTAAAATGTAATATTTAATGTTAAAGGTTCATTTTAACACATTTCCCTTTTACTTGGTAAGAAATATGTATCGTATTTAATATTAGACTGGATGCGTTTTATTCTGTAGTTTTAAAATTTGAAATTTGCATTCTTAATTCTATTTTAAATAAATTATTATGAATGTTTTAACGATTATAAAAATTTTAAACTTAAGCAACAGTTTTTTTAAATATTGATCTAAATTAAACCAGGTTTTTTTTCTTTTGAACTTCTTTAAGCAAGATATTCTATCAAAATTTAGAAAGAAACAATACAATAAAACACTTTTCAGATACAGGTTAATTTTCACACACACACAATTTAGGAAAACTTTGATCTTGCCATTAGTTAAATTTAAAGATCTCAAGCATTTATAATTATAATTAACTAGTAGAAAATTCAGAAATAGGCACAAGTATATGGTATTTCAATTAAAAAAATTTTTAACGTCTTTATACACATGTAATCTACTCGTATATTATTGTGAAATATATGAATTCTTTTTATATATCAGTTTCAGAATTGTCACAACAGTTTTACGAAGAATACAATCTAATTAATAAGAGCAACATTATATATATATATATATATATATATATATATATATATATATATATATATATATATATATATATATACCGCAATAACTCAGCCCAAAAAAAATTTAACAGAATTCTAAAAAAAGTTTTAATTTGAAGTTCATTTTTATTATTGTAGGTTTAAAATGCATAAATATGAACATACAAGGAAAATCACTTAAAACGAAACTTAGGGGACTGAAATATTTCTTCGCGCTACAGGATATTGCAAAAAAAATTTTTAAAAATTTAAAAACATATATTTAACAACATTAAGTTTATTAGAGTACATTTTATGTACATAGATATGTATATATGCATGTACTTAAAAAAATTATTAAAACAAAATCATTCATAAGATCTTAATAAAATTTTATTCTAAATTTTCAGGTTTTTTGAAACACAAAACATTGAATATTTTTTAAATAGTCTGAAATTTTCCTTCCACTACCTTTTTCAGCATCAAATTGTCTACAAGTTCTTCGATGTTGTCCATTAAGTTATAAATTTCATCATTGGAATATGGGTCTAAATAACTGCATATACTTTTCATGATATTCTTCCATTCTCGGATAATGTGGGAAAAGGAGAGCATTATTCATTTCATTTTCATCATCAAAATCTGTAGGAATAATATTTTTTGAGCATCAAACAAACTCCAAAATGTCTTTGTCTACCACATTGAATTCTTCCGATGATACAGTAGGACATTCCAGTACTACAAAAAAATGATGTGAAAACTTCTCATTTTCGATCGCTCTTAAATCTTGCCTACGCACGCACGTGGCTAGTGTTTTCCTTATTATGTTCATTCCCTGAAAGAAAAATTTTTCGTGTTAAGCGATTTTCGTTTCGAGTTAACAGAAAAAACACACATGAAAATACATATTAGTTTGTTGGGATATTCGTATTATTTCTTGTTAACCGATATTTCCACACGCGTTAAACATATTTCTCTCTACTTAAAATTTGTTACATTTATTACATTACAAACATTTTGTAAAGATATATTTTTTTTAGTATGACACGAATTTGCATGTAAGAAGTTTTAACTTTTTAAAATTACATCTCTTCAAATCAAAAACCAAACGTAGATACATCATAATAGTAAAGGAATTAAATCAGTTAGAAAGCATAGGAATTAAAAATTTCCCATCGTATCAAGAATCATGAAAAATAATTTTTTCTTTTTTCCACTTAGACTTATGGAAAGATATAATTCAGTTATGGCATACCTCTAAGAAGTTTATTATAATTTTAGAGTAACTTGTAAGCTTCCTGCAGTGAATTGTCATTTTATCGCAAATCAGAAAATATCTATTATTTTTTTAAGAAAATTATTCTGTATAAAATTAATTTTTTAAAATATATCTATTGATAAAGCGTGCAATGTTGCTCAGAATTCCCATAAATTTTTTATTTAACCCCTTGCATACCATATAACCACTAGTGCATACATACTATGGGTAGGGAAAAATCCCATTGTAACCTAATTTGGATACATGGTATTTTTAGGTGTACTGCCAGTGTAACCATTGCATGAAGTATTATAAGACATATCTTTTTATTGAGATTGTATAAAATTACAAAATTTAAGCTCCAAAATGTATGGGTTACAAAAATTTGAAAAAATAGGAAAATGAAAATTTAATTACAGATCTTTTTGAAATAGCTTGAAATGTTCCTTGGAACAAGAAGCTTCATCACGTTCTTTACATAAGATTATTGTCATTTTTTATCTATTTCTTCATCTCTCTGCAAATTGATATATCCGTATCAGATTCACTGTGGTATTCATCAGCTTCCAGCAAATATTCTCACTCAGTATCATTTTCGTTGAAATCCAACAACGATGCTATATATTGACAAGAAAAAATAAAAATAAACAACTAAAATAGTTATACAAACTTTAGAAAACAAAACCGAAACACGAACAAACGTGTGCCTTAGCGTCAATTGGAAGAATGAAATGTGTATCGTAAATCAAAGTCAGTATACCCAGAAATCTGTGATTTCTGAGGATACTTGAAAGCGCAGTCTAGTGCGCAAGGGGTTAAAAATGTGCCACTGCACAACGATATAAAAATTTAGGAAACATTTTTTTTTTCTTTTTCTCACATTTGCAATGCTCTATCAACGAATTCCCCAAACCGTTTCAAAATATTTTTAAGGTGCTAACGATATGCATCACAAAAACGATGAAATCATATTTTGTCAGTTTTACTAAAAGCAGTCTCAGCAGCATGTTGATCATTAAGCTTTACCAATATCCTACTCTGAGAAATCTTTTAAGAAAGGTTATTATATTTTTTAAAGTTAGAAATTAATTTAAAAAGTATTGTAGCATTTCACACAACATCAAAGCACATGAAAAAATGTTATTTGAGAGCAAGTTAGAGTTTCAATTATACAGTAACGGGGAAAAAATCCCAACACCAACAAAAAATTATTGTAATGAAATTCGGACAAATCAATTGTGTAGTTAACTGTGTGGCTTATATAATTGATTAAATTTTCAGGATCACGTTTTAATTTAAGCTCAATAAAATGCATTTCAAATTTAAAATGCTGTTACATTAATAGCCGAAGTAACCTCCAGAATTTTGAACGCAATTCTGAAAGTGTGCATACATTTTGACATACAGAGGCCAAATGTCACTTTGTTGTTGTATGGAATTCCATGCTTGTTGTACTTGTGTCATTACAGGGACGTTCCGTACTGGCTGTAGATGATGTTGAAGTTGTTGTCACAGGATATCTCATACGTGCATATTTGGAGACACATATGGTGATTTCGAAGGCCGAGGTAATATGTCAATACCCTGTAGAGCACGTTGCGTTACTACAGAGGTGTGAGCCGGTGTTGGAAAACTCCCCTTGAATGCTGTTCATAAAAAACAGTACTATAGAATGAATTACCAGACTGGCACACAAATTTGCAGTCAGTGTGTTTGGGATAACCACGAGAGTGCTTCTGCTTTCACAGGAAATTGCTCCCCAGACAATGACTCCTGGTGTAGGTCCAGTGCTTCTAGGCAGCAGACAGTTTGGTTGCCGGCGTTGCCCTTAGAAGAGATCCATAAAAAATATCAAGAACAGTGCATCATTGAAAGATTCGCATAATAACGTGATTTGAAACTAATAATGCAAAAATTATACTCCAAAAAGATGTTTTTTATAGCATTAATTTTTTTTCTGTTTTACTTTGTATAATACTAAATCGATATATTTTAATATATATCATGCATAAAATATGGATACTATGTTATTCAATATGCACAGGTAAATATTCTCATTCTAATAGCATTTTGAATATATATAAATCTACTTTCCAAATATGCTTATTGATATTTGTATTTTCTTTCCAAAGAAGTATAAAACAAAGCATGATTGCTTATTTTTTTTCTCTTCAAATTCCTTTATTATATATGGATTTGAGATCCATCAAAATAAGGATACACAACTTATATAGAAATCCATAAGAATGTAATATCAGAAATGTATCCTGACTCTATTACCTGCATTTATTTGTTATTGAAAATAAATAAGGGTAACAAGTCTTTTGATTTCACTATTTTAAAACAGTAGAGCTTAAAATAAGACCTTAAGGTTTGCAGTTGCAGGAATAAATATAAAATAAGAATGCGTTTTATATTGCAAAACTAAACCCTTTATATTACAATTTCTAGTCTTGAAATGTATCCATCAGATTATTTCACTTGATCTATCCGAAAGAGAATTAAACCGAAAAGTGGTTTCTTTCTCCAATGTCTAAAAAAAAATTTCGATTATAGTATTTTAGATGTGATATTTTCTTACAGAAAAGAGTTTCAATGAGTTTCAAGAATTACGGTTTATTTTCGAATGTGTACATAATACGATACATGCTTAAAATAACGTTTAAAAAAATTTACAACAAAGCGTGCTTTAGTTCGGAGAGAAATATACGTCGAAAATTTTTTTTTGTATTGAAATCCTTTTTACTTTTCTTTACATGTATGTGAGTAATATGAAATAAAAGACGCTATCCACCCGATTCACTGGGTTTTGAGGATATCGTAACACAATACATTACTTTTACGTCGTTGTTTTTAAGTTCTTCCATTGAGCTTTCGATTGTATGGAAAAATAATCTTATAGTTCTCATCTCGTAATTTAAAAATAAAGGAACTTGAATTTCTCAAATAGAAGTATATTTATCATTTACGTTTGTGTATCAT
The DNA here is from genome assembly GCA_019973955.1 of Trichonephila inaurata madagascariensis. NCBI lineage: Eukaryota > Metazoa > Arthropoda > Arachnida > Araneae > Nephilidae > Trichonephila > Trichonephila inaurata. The sequence continues at coordinate 2,528 of BMAV01022268.1, read as the reverse complement.
CTCTTTCATTTTCGGGGTCAATTTCTTCAAACCTCATTTTTAGCGGAACTCTTCTCAACAAAGGTAACGGGCTAGTGAAATTCCAAGTCTGTAGGTCTGTTTGTTCAAAAACGGGATTTTTCTTTTCGAAAATGATGCCGTAGACACACTTGAAATTTGAATTACGCAAATGTCGTTCATAGCCGATCTCTATTCATCTAAAGAAGCATGTATTACAAACTTCAAGTTTGAGGGTGTAATACAGCATAAACCAATTTTCGTTAAAACAAACTTTAAAATTTTTTTTTATTTCATTACTTTTTTAAAACTCCCTCAAAATAATATTTAAAAATTTATTTTTTAGGGGACTCCGGCAGAGAAAAATACATTTCCAAATTTTGCTGGTAATGCTAATAATGCAAAATCATGAATTTTTGTCTATAATGACCCCCTCAACCTTTCTTATGAGTTAATTTTCATAAAACCATTTCTTCGTAGATTTCTACTTTAACAGATGAACTACGCTACGCTAGTTATCGAGTTTCTAATATTTTAACAACAGGAGAATTTTAAATATATAACTCCCCTACACCTCAAATTCTCCTTAGTAGTCGATTTCCACAAATCCATTCTTAGCGGATCTTTACTCAGCAGAAGAGCCACGTTTGCCAAATTTTATGTCTGTGGATTTAATGAATCAAAAACCTGCGCAACCGCTCTTGGGAGTAAATTTTGCAAAATATAATCTTAGTGAATGTCTACTCAACAAAATGGACAAAGCTGACTAATTTCAAGTCTATAGGTTTTACTTACTTGCTCCGGAGAATCGAGATCACCCAAAGGGTTTCGAGCTGTGATTTGACCATCAGGTAAGATACTTTGTAAATCAATAAATTACATATTCAAAACGGTGTCGAATGAAGGACCCTCCCCACAAAATTCTTGAAAATAGGAGGAAAAATATAAGATACAGTAAAAGTACTTAACAATAACATTGCAAATACAAAAAATAAAAAAAAAAAAAGCACGCACACAAACTATGCTGTCTTACTAATGAGACAGGAGAGACCTTGAAAAAGTAAAAAGAATACACAGGGATACCACTCCTATAAGGAAATTCGAAATTAGAAAGGGGAAGGAATGCTAGATAAAAGAGAGTGAAGGTCCAAACATTTTTCTTCTATTATATTATTAGAAAGAGGGCAAAAGAGCCAGTTTTTTTTCCCCAACAGCAACAGATGCGAGACCCTCACAAAGGGAAGAAAATGTACCAGGATTTCAACGCGTGGCCAATAGATGTGGCTAGATAAGAAACCGGTGACAAAAGGGGAAGAGGCAATCAGCAGCAACAGCCAAGAAGTAATGCAAGCCAGAGACCTTCTGAATAGATTTAAAGTATAATAGAACCTGGTACCCCCCCTCCCGTTCCGATCCGTAAACCAGTACTTTAGTGACCATAAAAAAGGATCATCGTAGTATGGAGGCTTACTGGTTTATATAGATATCACCTCCACACATTCCCCTGCTAGTGATTCGGCGAATAGGCGGACGAACGATACCATAGTTAAGGCGAGCGTGGAAGTTGTTCGTAATTCGTGTGTGACGATTTGTGGTTGCATCATTCGTGTGTGACGGCTTTGTTGTTTGCCTCATTTGTGTGAGACGGCTTTGTTGGTTGTATCATGTGTCTGAGGGCTTGGTTGCATTTGTGGATGATAGATGGCGCCACGACTGCAGCTTGAAGGTTGCGGTTCTCTTTGCATGGCCAGGGTCACCATTGAAGGCTAGAACCTGGTACTTCTGCTCCGTAACTGAATAACTTAACCACTATACCAAGATGATCACCGTAGTGTGGAGGCTATTACTGGTTTGTATAGATACCACCAAAGATTTAAATACTTCGTGATGAGTGAGTGATTGATTCGTTCTTCTCCTTTATATCCAATGTATAGGATGAACAAGTCTTGCCCTGATTATGAAAATTCATTAGACAGTAACCATTTAAAATAATAATACAACTTTTGGGTCATTGTATGGGTTTTTCTTAGCAGTTTTATTATGCAGTATATAATGCGAATGCTCCCTTCAACCTCGAGTGATTATTTGTAAAAAATGCATCATTTCTTGCCGAAATGGAACAGATTCAAAAGAAAGTGCAGTGTGTGCTTTGGTTTCACGAAACAAAATTGTTTATTAACTCTCAATGTATATTTCGACGTTTTTATGAAAGAAAACCTCCTGGTTCAAAATTAATAAAGCGATAGTATGAAATGTTTGAAAAAATAGACAGCGTTAAAGATCTTCCTAGAAGTGGCAGACCAAATGTGAGTGAAACAGCTGTAAAACTCGAATACCGCTTAGACATTCTCTGAGCTACCAAGAGGACACACGTTGAAAGTTACTGTTGTTGTTACCAACCTTCCGAATTGCCAGACGAAGTCAGATCAGATCATTGAAGCCATTGACATTAATGAAGCTCGATACTAGAAATCTACTGTCACGGATATCTTCACAGTCCAGTCAAGGGCCCCAAAAAATCGGGTTTAAAT
>BMAV01022267.1:0-11454 GCA_019973955.1 Trichonephila inaurata madagascariensis | reverse complement strand
CGTGGGTTTAATTTTTAGTTTATTTGATCAATTTTTCACAAGTTAAATGGCACAAATAAACAACTACTCGATGCAGGATTTGTTATCATTCTTGAATTGAATAAAAAAAATAAAGCTTTCATCTCCTAATTATATTGAATCCGTTGATATAACATTAATTCTATGGGAATTCCAACGAATTTCGGCTTGCACTATGTTCTTTCTTATAGCTTGCAATTAAATGCTTCGGGAAAAATTAAGCAAAATTAGATGTTTTCTATATTTTTAATTTCTTCTGTTTTTTTTAAACTATTACTATACATATTTCAGGTACGTTTGCAATCTTACAAACTTCTCAAATTTTAAATAATACTTTCTAAGTTTTGGAGGAAATTCTATCTGACATAAGCCTTCCATCTCTTTTACACTTTTAAATTGAATTTTTAAAACTCAAATATCAGACTCGAAATTTATTAATAAATATCAGATTCAAAAAATTAATTGGAAATTCTGTATATCTAACATTACATTAAATCATAAAACAGATTCTAACGGACGAAAAGCAGGTGATAGCATGGGACTATATAATTTAATTGCAATTCAAATAAAAATGCAAGCATTCCTCGTATTACACGGTTAATTTTTACCGTGTTATATCAAAACCGTAGTCAAAGAATCTTTTTTGTTTAACTATTTTATTTGTTATTTTATTTATTTATTAAATTAATTATGTATGCATATAATATAAATTAGCGCAATATGTACCGTGTTGTATTGATACAGTGTTATATGAAACTTTGTAATAATATAAATCAAGCCAATGTGCACCTTGTTATATTGGAATCAAGTCTTAAGGTGTAAATTTTTATGATAGCTGAAATTTCGTTCCAATAAAACATACAAATGAAGAAGTCAGTTAATTTCAAGTTTTTAATCAAATAAATAAACATGAAATACAAAAATCAAGAATAAAACAAAACATATATGTTTAAAAATAATTATTATTATAATAAAATAAATAGAAACAACTTATTAGGATCACAAAATCAATTCTCATCATAACTCTCAGCTTATTAATTTTTTTTTTCACAAAGTTGGCTGAAACTTTTCTTTACTAATTATTTTTCCATCATTACTAGAATTATCTGACGTAGTTGCAGTTACCTTTCTGTTTCGATGTTGCTATTCTTTCAGAATTTCTCTTAAAGAAACTAAAGAACCTCGCAATTGGCTTTTAAATTCTCCTTTAAGTACTACTGAAGAATCTTTTTTGATAAAAATATTTTCATTTCATCCAGTTAAAAACTTCTATGAGTTTTGTGCTGAGTAATATTGAATTCGTGCTATTATAATCACCAATTTTGTACCGTGTAGTATCGAACCATATTTTACTTATAAGTACCGTGTTTTACGAAGGAAACATGTATACCACCTTTTTAAACTTCTGTCGTAACATCTTTTCAGCATGATAATTTAAGCTTCGCGATTTCTTATTAAAAACATTTCAGATATTTTATTAAATAGAAGAAATTCGTTCTTATTTATATCAGGAAAGGATTTTAAAAGAATGGGGAAAATATTTTTGGTTTTGTTAATCCAATATTTTGTTTTAAATTATTCTTCAACTGACAAATAGTACCTTATTTTAAACTTAATAAGTGCAGTATAATAGGAAAATTGCATGATGATCTGAATCGAAAAGCTATAAATTAAATTAGAACTCTTTAAAGTAAATGAAATTCTGTCAATTATATTAAAGTAAATGATACATTCCACAAACACAAAAATATCAAAAGTGTTAATCAATGTTGAGGTAATAATAGTATAAATTCTTTTAAATATCAGTTACTTTACTGGAAATTCTCGACTACTAAAAATAGATCGCATAATAAATTCACTTCTACGTATATTAGGGTAGGTTGAAAAAAGTGTTTTTCCAAATTTAAAAACCCACCTATGCGGAAAAAAAGATTTCCGCTACATAAACGAAAAGAAAAATTAAATGAAAATTAATTTTGGAAGCTAAGTACTACTACAAGGGGAAAAAGTTTTGGTATATTTGATTTTTTTTTGTAGCAAAAATCAAATTTTTTTTTAAATTTTTAAATTTATTGCAAGAAAGGAAGCAAAAAGAAACGAGCCTTCGAGTTGCATATGATTTTAACATCCAATGTTATCGGGTAAATACGCAATAGTAACTTAAATCCTGAAAGAATGAATCAGAAATCAAAAATTTTTTATCGAATAATTATATCTTTAAAAAAAAATTTTTTTTAGGGTAAGAAATTTTTTAATCAAAGTATTTATTTTGTAAAATTTGGGAAAATGGATACAAGAGACAAGATAAGAAAATATGACAAATACGGGGTTTTTTTTAAAACCGTTAAAAACAGGCCCCCAAAAGGCAACAAATTTTTTACCGAAAGGGTTAGTTGAAAAAACAGGTCGTTAAGTTATACAATTTAGAGGAATAGTGATTGGGAAGATTATTTTTGAAGGCACTAAATTGTACAATTAAAAAAGGGGTTGTTCCGCCATATGGAAGGGGGAGCCCCCCCGTGGAATTTTAAAAACCTTCCGTCGGGGGATAAAAAAGTCAGTAAGACAAAAAAATTCCGAATGGTCAAAGGTGTGGGAAAAGGGTTTTGGGTTGGAAGAGCGATACTCGTACCATTATCATCGCTTTTTTATTTTTTGGTAGAAAAATAAATTTTCCTAAACCACTAAATGAAAATTAAAATTTTTTTTCATTTAAGGCTAAAAGACCAAAAAATTTCTTTTTCCATTTTTTGTTTTTTTTATTTTTTGGGGGCCCCCATTATTGGCTGCCCCGAAATTTCAGGTGTTTGGAAAAAGTTTTAAGATATTTGAAGTTTTATGAGCTATGGTTTTGGTTTCGGTTTTTTTTAAAACATTTTTTCCCCTCAAAAATTAATTTTAAAAAATTTTGGGGTTTAGTTTGAAATGGTTATTTCAATTTTCAAAAAAAACCCTTTCTCTTGATTAAGCGATTTTTGGGTTTAAATTTAAAAGTTAAATTTCGGCCAATTTTGCTTAAAAAAAATTTTATATAACTTTAAAAACTTTATTATTTAATTTTTTTCCTGTGGAAAATGCCTTGGGAAAAAGCATTCTGGGGAGGCAAACGAAGAGATGGAATATACGAAAATGATGTATCTAAAAAATTGTCCCCTGCTGATTCTTAATTAGACATCCGAATACGTATTCTGAAGTCAAATGTTTTTATATTATCGAATACGATGAAAAGTAATTTTACTAAACATATTGTATACTATATTTTAGTATTTTAAGTCCAAAAACAAGAGCTAAAAATTTTAAACGCCCCAATTTAAAACTGAAAAATTAAAATTTATGAGCAAAAACCGACTATTTTAAAATTGTAAAATAATGGTTCAAACTGACTTTTTTCCTTACATAAACTTTTAAAAATATAATTTTAAAAATAAAGATCAATTTTTTACGTAACGTTCCAAATTTTTTTTGAAAAAAAGGGGATTGGGTATTTTCCACACAAAAAATTTTTCCATGAGGTAGGGGTTTCCCTTAATGAAATTTTTTTCTCCATAAACCAAACCACATTAATATATATATGAGTAAATTATCATAATTTCAAGTCATAAAACTTAATACCCAAATATTGTGGGATGATTCTTTTTCCCCTTTAAAGGGATTTTAATTAAGAATACCCTCGTTCTAAGAATGGCCGACGGGAAAAAACAAGGGTGGTGATCTGAATTGAAGTTGTTTCATCTTCTGTGAAGTTCAATTAGCCATACTGTGATTCGATTACCTCGGTGACTGTAAAATGAAAGCAGACAGGAAGCCAATGTTGCGTATGTTATTGCGTTTTTTTTTTTTTTCTTCACTTTGTAAGGAATGAGGATGGTTTTAGATGGGTGTAGAGGAATGTCTCTTTTCCGGGGTTTTTTTTCTTATTTACTTATTCGTTTTCTTCATTTATCTACTTATTTTTACGCTCGAGCGGTTTCTTTAATGTATTCATTGTTCTTTAGTTTTGAGTAATGGGTTTTTGGAAAAAAATTTTAAACCCCGTTTTTTTTGGGGCTTTTGGGGGATGGGTGTCGATAGGGGGGATAAAAAGTAAAAAATTTTGGGTAATTTTTGGGGGAATGAAGAAAACTTTTGGAAGTTGGTTTTCGGGGTATATTTTTTTTAAAAAAAAAAATGAGCCTTTTATGTAGTATTATTGAATATACACGTGGAAGTGCAAAATAATTTTTTTTTAAAAAAAAGTTTGTAGATGTGTATATTGTCTGAATTTTCTGATAAAACTGCACATTTCTGTGCATAAGCCGAGAAAGCTTGAAATTTTTCTTAGGTTTTTAATATAAGGGTGAAGTCCAACATCGATTCACTTTATTGGAAAAACGTCAGAAAAAAAATGGGTTTTTTTCCTCAATTTTAATATTTTTCATTAGTCCTTCGCAAGAGAATTTAGATTTTACTTTTTAGGTCTTTTAAATTTTACTGTTACTCTAAAAGATAACAAAAGTCACATAGATTCTTCAAAGTAAATGTCTGAATCCGAGTTTCAGATAAGTTAATAAAATTCACATTTACTCATTTTCATGTCTGAATGCACATGTTCATTATATAGCAAGTTCCTCCCCCCAAGACTTGAGACATAGGTTGAAGATCATGTGCCGTATACTAATTCCTCTTATCGGTTTATTTCCCTTTTTCCCTCTTATATTCAAAATATTTTTTCTATTTAGCTTTTTTAAAAATTTAGGACTTTCGGTTACATTTTTTAAGGAATAATTAACTCTCAGCTTATACAGGGATCAACTTATATTCAGAAGTATACGGTAATAAAAATACAAAAAGTTCTGAATGGCATGCGAGTCGAACCATTCGCTAACGATTTGGCTCTCAAATATATACACACGTTTTAACACCAAAAGAACTGTTCAATACCCTCTATCAGGTTTTCGATGCTTGCTAAGAATGCTTGAGATTGAGACAGTATTGTGAAAAGTCAATTGATTTCTTTCAGCTCGCAAACTTACAGAACGCATTGGTGGTTGACAAATAACTGTTGTGTTTCGCAGATGGTTCCTTCATGAATCACTGGAAAATAACTGTTAAAACAATTTAAATGAACAGTTTCTTCAGTAAAATACGGGTAGAAAATGTATAAGCATCTCATTCAAGTAAAAAATCAGATATTCGGGTCACCAAATGTTTTCTGGCTCACTGATAAAGAAATATAAAAAAAAAACGGATTTATATAATCTTCATCCATGACGAAGAGGTTAGAATGACGCCTGTGATCTCTTGCACTTATTCACCTAACTTCCCCTCCATATCAAAAGAGAAGAATTTGAGATTTGACAGAAGTAACCTATATACGACGGGCCTTCAATAGTACCAGGATTCGAACTCATGACTCGAGGAAAACAATGCCGGCCGTAATTTCACGACTGGTACTCGGTTGCTGAAGTTACCAGAATAATTGAGTATCCAGCACTTTATATAAGTTTTAACTATATGAGAAGACAATAAGTTTATAGAATATTAGAACTCTGAATTCATTTTTATCAATAATATCTGAAAAATAGTAAATTTTTTTGTACTCTAAAGGTTTTTTTTTTCACAATATTTCTTTATGATGTTTAACCAACATGGAAAAAAATGGTGATTCGCGCAAATGCCTGAGATTTATCATTATTACACTAACTACACTTATTATTAATATGATCATATATAATAAAAGAAGCTATTTGCAAAACTCACTCAGCGCGAATTAAAATAAATATTTTAAAAATATGCTATTTTTGAAAAAGATATATTTTGCATCACAATATGTAAAACGAATATTACTTTTTTTCTTTAAGCATTTCACTTCTTTTACAATGTATTTCAATAACAAATAAATTATGTATTTTAATTTATATTTGGTGTTGCATTTTAAACTGTTTATGTACAATGCGCTCTATTTCCATAACTGTATAAAAACTACTTTTAACCTATTTAAGAAAATTTTCTTTAGAAAGTAACATTTATTGTGTTAAATTCAGAATCTTATTTTTAAATTTATCTTATTCAGTGTAATTTATTCCCTTTTTCCTAATTTAATTCGATTTCGATTTCATTTATTTTTCAACTTATTTTCCTTTTTTAATTAATTGTCTTTTTTATATTTAATTCTATTTGTTTCATTTTTTAAATTAATTAAGCTCTATTTAGTTATTTTGTCGGATGTAACGTTTTTTAATTCCACCAAACAAATTAGTTAAGTAAAAAATCGTTTGCATTTACGTACATTATTCCTTTAACTAATTTAGTTTAATTATAATTTCATTTTAATTTGAAATCACTGGTTTCTTTGCATTTCATTGTTGTACAACAATTGAATTTAATTACTTACATAAGACAGTACATATCTAAAAGAATGTTCAATGCGTTTAAAATAATAAAATTATTTGAATGGTTTGTAAAAGATTGGGCTCCAAAAATTCTGGAAGCTAGGTAACAAGTACATCATATTTTTTTACCTTGAAAAATTAAACTATTTTAACGATAATAAAATAACTCACAAAGAGTTTTTCTTCGGTAGGTGAATCGTTAAATAATTTCAATAATTGATTCTCTAACAAGATGAAAACCTATAACTTCGTAATCAGTTATTTGAAAAAATTACTAGATTTACTCCTCATCCTGTCTTAATAATTTTGAATTGCTAAAATAAGACATATAAGTTCTTATTCTAATTTTTCAAAATAATCTTTTTGAAATTATTATCGTTAAATGGATTTTAAAATTTTATGACATTTTAAAATTTCCATTTTTTTAATTTGGCGTATTTAAATTTTTACATTAAAGATAAATAGCGAAAAATTTTAGTTTAAGTTAATGTATTAACATAGCTTAAGTTCTTATTATTTTCATTACTTCATTTCTCAGGAAATCTACTAATAATCGATCATATTTTGAAACTCGTTTTTTTTTTCGCATTCTTTAGAAAATTTTCCAAGAGAAGTTTTTCACCTATTTTCTCAACAGCTTTTTAAAAGTCGTTTAAATTTCAACATTTTGATTCAGAGAATGTCAAGTATGTTTTTTTTTTATATATTTTAATAAGAAAATTATTAAATATTTCAAATGCGCAATTTCCACAGAAGAGAAATAGCATTCTAGGTTATGGATCGTTAAACTCATAATGAAACGTTAGTATAGTTTATTTAAAATGTTTTCTGTTTTGTAAAAAAATATAGTTTGAAAGACAAATATTTATACGTAAAAGGACCATTATTTCTACGCAAGATTTCTCTTTATGATTGTCCATTATTGTATCGGCTTAGATGCAAAAAAAAACCCATTTATTATAAGCTTTGTTACCCAATATTAAAATAAGAAGCATAACGTTACATTTATAATTTGAAAATAAAACGTTTTATAACTAATTAGCCTCCAAGGAATGTCCTTTATTAAATTGCGCAGTTTTAGAAGGTGCATTTTTTACAACTATGAGGCTCAGGTTAGCTTAGCAAAAATACGTGTTAAATAGAGTGCATAATTAAAAAAAAAAGGCAAGTTCTATTTGATCATCCAAAACTGAAGAGTTATATACTTGTTTATTTTTTCAAATGTCACTGTTGCTTAAGGTTTAGAATTATGAATTTATATGGTATACAATGGTATAAATATATTATTTTCATTGCAAACCTTTTATTACACTTAAATACATCCATATCTATAAGGGTTGACAGAATGAAAAGTGGAGATATACTATTATGTCAGAAAAATTGCAGCTTTAACCGAGCCACCAAACAGGGACACGAAGGCTGGTAGGAAGTATACACGGCATACAGTAGCGCACACAGGAAATTTTCAAGGGGTTGCCCGGGGCCCGAAAGTTCACCATTCTTGTATCATGCTCCTTTTGATTTTGTCGATTTTCGGGAACAAAACACAGTAAAAAACTAATTATTGAATAAATAATTAGCATTAATTAATAAAATTAATCATTAATAACAAATACTTAGTTAAATTTTATGTACTATATTCTTAAAATTATAATCAATCGGAAAAAAAATCAAGGGCTTTGGAGGGGTCCGGACCCCCAGGACCCCTCCCTTGTGTGCGCCACTGACCGCATAAAATGTTTAACGTTGAAACCAATGAGTGGTAGAGTAAAGTAATCGTAAGTTCGTGTCCTATGAGGATGCGTCCAGATAGTAACAACCTTCGGTAGTACGGATCCTGATTGCAGGGTAAGTGACTATTAACGGCACACTATTCAGCTACTCGAGGGCTTTCGGCGACGGACCTCTAAATTTTGAACCATGGTCAAGGGACTAGGATGCCATCTGAGTTATGCCCTTCCTTTCCTACCTTCCACAACACACCAACGGGAGGACGTTTGAACGACACATTTAACATGCAACACCCCCCCCTACACGGCTGATTTTCAGTGGTTATTGGCTCTAACTCATGACACGCTGACCATGAGTTCATTACCTTGACCACTAGACTGCCGCTCCTGATTGCCGGACATTTATCGAAGAATAGTTGCAGTCTACGGTGAGCACTGTTTAGGTTGAACGTCTTGGAACAGTTGGTGCAAAAGTTTCTGAGAAGGGCAGCAAACGTATTGGATTTCCTTAACAATACCCGCTCAGACGTGTCCCGTGAAATCAAGACAACGTTAAAAAATTCCGTTAGAAAATGTTAGAACACCCACTGCACAGTCCGGATTTGTTACCTTGTAACTTTTAGGCCTTAAGACCACTTAAGACAGTATTACGTTTCTATTTAGTCGATGAAGTGAAGGAAGCAATGCAGGACTTCCTTTAGAATCAAACACGTTCCCTCTAGAACGAAGACATAGACCTCTGCCGAAACGATGGGACCTGTGTTAACACCCCTGGAGCGATTTCTTTTGATTTACAATAAAATAATTCTTTTAACTGAACTTGTCCACTTTTCATTTGGGTAACCCTTACATTTGATACGGTTTTTAAAAAAAACATAGTTTAAGATACAACCGCTGTATTTTTAACACTGCTAATCTACTCTTATACGATGCATTATTCCTGATTATTCCGATACAGAATGAGGAAGAAATTCCTTATGTACCTATTGAGTGAGTGAATGTTTTTTAACTTCACACTCTGAGGCAGCACTAGGGCTGCTGTAGCCCAGTGGTTAAGGTATCTGATCTTGACAGGCATGTCATGAGTTCGAGCCCAGTACCACTAAAGACCCGCCGTGTAGGGCAGCGATGCACGTTAGATCTGTCGAAAGCTGAAAGGTCCTCCCGTTGGTGTGGTAGTTAGGAGAGGGGGCCAGCTCAGGTGTCGCCCACGTCACTTGACCATGGTTCAAAATTATGAGGTCCGTCGCCAAAAGCCCTTGTGTAGCTGAACAGTGAGACGTTAATATTCACTCACTCACTCACTGAGGCAGCACTACGGCCTTACTGGACCTCTTCAACTTCTGTCAAATGTGACGCTGCACCTCATTCAAATTTTCGCGCATTTCACCAACATGTCAGTTAATTGCTAGTTAACTTTTAAAAGTTTTAAACTTGGTACATACTTGGTACTTAAATACTGATACAAACATAGAACATACTCGAAAACTCCTCATCTGAAATCGTCATTTTTATCATTAAATTCTAGTATATAGGATATGATAGGTCTTTCCAGTAATAATAGCGATTTAGATTTCTTCTTTAGATATAGCCACCTTTTTAAGCTAGTATTTTCTTCCATAGAAATGTCGAAATTTGCTCTCTTTTGAATGAAATCATTTAAAATATGCCATATTTTATCAATTACAACGATTAACTGCTTTCCATCTTCAGCTATATAGCTTATTTTCTTTCAAGTGTCTGCATTTAGCCGTTCTATCTTTAATTTATTGAGACAAAAATTATTAACGTTAGTTTTAAACATTGCTTTAAATCTTCCTACGGGAAATTTATTTACAGCTTGAGATAACATTTTCTATTCTATTGCATTTTTTTATAGATGGGTTTTTTTTTTAAAAAAAATTGTGATTTGATATTCTTAATGATATTTGGATTTCAAATATTTTTAGAAAATAAAAGACATTCTCTCTTCTGGGTTTTTCTTCCTTATTAAAACACTCTATAAAATATTGTTTTCTTTACAGTTCGCTTTATAAAGAATATAATTTTGTTGAAAAAAAAGCAATTTTTTCAGAATCTATAATTTGTTAAGATGTATTCCTCGTAAGGTGTACTTACGTAACACTCAAATCATCCAGCAATTATAGGGCCAATCTTTTATGTAAAAATTCGTATTTTTTCTTTTCGAATTTTTTAACTCATGCTCATGATTTTACATTAACCAAAACTGCAATCAATGATCATTAAAGAAAAACGTTGTTTCAGGGAAATCACAAGTAGCTTTGTACACTAAACAAGGTTTTTGCAATCCATTTTCATTGTAAGTTTCACGCGCGCCAAATTATTTCTCAAGCATTGTTGTTTATTAATACCTAATCTCGTTTATTGATATTAATTAACTCTCACTTTCGCATGTTAAATGTAAAAAGAGTTCAATAAGTACCAATTATGTCTTGTAATTAAAAAATATGAAGTGATTCTTTTTAAATATTTTCAACAAAAAAAAAAGACCAAATCAAAGGGAAAATTTATTTTAAAGTAATTTCCATTATGTGCAAGCAACTTTATTCAGGAATGCAATAAAATACATTTAGAAGAATACAATAATAACTAAATCATCTGGCCGGTCATACTTTTTTTGCCATTTTCTCTTTTATTTGTCAATGGTTTTCAGACTTTAAAAATATTTCTTTTTTTCATGCCTGAGGTTGAATGACAGAAACCTGCCTTATTTTATTTCTCCTTCGGAATAATCTGCACTGGGTTTTGATACATATTATAGAATATACGCGAGAAAATAATACGAAATTCCTTAAATTTATTACTTTTTTCTTAATTCAAAATACTTAATTGACGAAAGTCGAAGTTTGGTCTTCATAAAGTACTTTTTAAATGTTATGTAGCTGTATCTTTAAAAGTAGTATTTAAAACTGGCTAAGTTTTATATTTAATGTATTCCACTCTGAGTTGCTAACATAATGTCTTCTTTTAATGTCTTGCAATATGATTAGTAGTATTAAAACATTTTAGCTTTTAAAATACAGTAAAAGAAGATAGTAAAATGAATGATAACTTCTTTGTTTTTCTAACCAAAACATTGACTCAATACAGTGTTGGATTCTCTTCCATTGTATTATATAAAAAACTAAAATATAGCGGTATAATTGAGGAATGGAAGCAGAAATTCTTTTAGATAAAACTAAAAATAGTTGATCTACATTACCTGTTGAAGTTGTGACGTACAAGAAAATTAAGGGATCCGAAAAGTCGTTTATTAATGTAAAAGTACGGAGAGGACTATTTAAGGTGATGTCTCTAAAGTTAGCACAATTTTT
>BMAV01022266.1:0-35412 GCA_019973955.1 Trichonephila inaurata madagascariensis | reverse complement strand
AAAAAATTTTTTTCCCCCTTTTTTTATTTAAATAATTTTCACTGTTGAAAAGATAATAATTTAATTAATTGATAATTTCCCTTAATTGAGGTTCTAGAATTTTAAGTTTAAAAGGGGAAATTTTTAAATTTTAGAAATAAAAAGGATTATTATTTTTACAAAATTTTAAAACCGAATAAATGAAAATTTTTTGAAAATAATTTTAATAAAAGAAACCAAGGTTATTTTAAAAACCCAAGTTTTTTTTGGGGTATTTAAAAACTTTTACTTTAAAGGATGGAAAAATAAAAATTTTACGGGGAAGATTTAAATTTTGGTTTTGTAAATTTAGGAAATTAACGAAAGGGAAAAAATTTATTTTTAAAAACCAAAAGATTTTTAAGAATCTAACACAATTAATTATGGATTACGAACATATTTGAAATCGAATTTAATCAAAAAAAAACCAAGGTTCTATTGGATAAAATCTTGTAAGATAATTATTAACTTATGCGTATGAAACTTGGTACATGTCTCAAAGAGATGAGAACAAGATAAGTATATACGAAAGGAAGATTTTAAGATTTATTTTTGGAGAAATTCTAGGAAATTACACGTGGTGAAGGAAATAAATTTAGAACTCTATCACTGATATAAAGAATCTGACATCATTAAATTTCATCAAATTACAACGAATTAAATGGCAGACCCCACTGTAAGAATGGACGAAGAAAACACAACCCTAAAAAAGACTTTAATGACCACCTAATTGACACACAGCAGGCCAAATATAAGATGCATTGATGGTCTAGAAAAAGATCTAGTTTTGAAATGTAAATATTGAAGAACACTGGCGGGAAGAAGTCTTGGGTTTCCCAAAAGCTCTTTGACGGGGAAGGCCCATTCCGGGCTGGGTCACCCGGAAAGGAGAAGTTCATTGTTGAACTGTAATTTTTTATAAATTACACAAAATAAATAAATTTATTAAGCAGAAATTATTTAAGATCACAAAGATAAGAGAAAAAATAATTTAGGTTCCTTAGCAAATCTTTCTTATGTTCTTATGCCAACGTTTTGCTCTTGGGTGTTGGGTCATCAGACGATGCGAAGACATGCAGAGATGGATTTCTGTGAAAAGAGTTGATTCTTATCATCATCTTAAGGCTGTCTTCGGTTAATGTTAAAGAATAGTACCAGAATTTGGAGCATTTTTTCATATATAAAAGAAATGAAACATTATTAGGATATTATGGCTTAAATTATCCCCAAGAGCAAAATTTTTATTATCCCTTCCCATTTTAACCGGGGTTGATTTTTTTTTTCTGGTTTTAAAAATGTTTCACTTTTTTTCCCCTATACCGTAATGTTAAATGGGCTATGCCTTCACGTATCATAGCAAAAAGGAAAGTATTCATGGAATATTTTGGCATTTTTAAAAACATTATTGCTAACAGAGGTATGAGTTATAATACTCCCAAATTTCCATAGAAATTAAAGGCTTTTTTTCTGTCGGGAAAATGGGGCTTCGCGTTTAGTTCAAGCTCTCGTACTTTTACCGAAGACAGCCTTAAAGGTCAAGGACTGTGGAATTCTTGAAATGGTCAGCATCCATTATCTCATGCCATCACAATTCATCATTACAATGTAGGTGTGCGGCGAGATAGTCACGTTCAATACTTGTTCGAAAGACTACGACACTTACGAATGATGGGTTTTTAAATTAATAAACTTTCCTATTTTTCCTACTGGATAATTAGTTATATAAAGTTGTTGATGAAATTAGGAGTCTCATCAAATCCCTAAGGGAGATGATCACTTGACGGTAGATGTTAAAATAATGTCTCTTCAAGGTTATTGATTTCCCTAATAAAAATAAGGGATTTGAACAAATCTTTGAGCTGCTTCAGTGAAATGATGAAATAATGTTATAAAAAAGTTTAAAAAAAGTGTTTATTTAACAAATGGGGTTTTGCAGTATTAAACAAAGAAAAGTAATAATACAACAATAGTCAAGGAAATAAAAATTTTGTATTCGAAACTAATTAAAAAAAATAATTGGGAAAATTAGGCTGTTTTTTTTTGAAGTATAACATCTTTCCCCCCTTTTGGTAGCTTACGCCCCAAAATATCAACTCTTATGTTGGGGTCCTATGTGTCATTTTTTTAAAGATATGGGTTGATATTTCGGGATACTCCCTGTATGGTTAGGGAGTACAAGGACTTGACCCCCCATGTTTCTCCCCTCCCATATAACATTTTGCCAATGCAAATTCAGACTAGTTCATTTCAACATTTCCCTGAAACAGTTCAACGATTTGATAGAAACACTTACTTTCATCAGGGAAATTACCTTAACGAGACATTATTTTATTATCTCCCGTCAATTGATCATCTCCCTTAGGGATCTGATGGAATTCCTAATTTCGCCATTTCCCTACGACATATACATTTTAAAACAAAACAATTATAAGATGCATTATATTATATAATTTTTAGTAGCAAACTCTTATTATTAAATCATTACAAAAAGTTCCATCCATATGATCACTTAGAATATTTTCCGATTTTAATTCTTTTTTTTTCTTTTTTAATGATTTAGTTTTATGTTTAAATATAGAACATAGAAGATGATTAATACTTCATTTTTAATTTAGAAAAAAGACCCTTTTTAATAACCCCACCCCATATATTTATTTTTCTTTTAATTTTAACCCCTTAAAAAAAATTTTAAAAATTTTTTGAGTTTAAATTTTTTATCATGATTATTTGTAAACTAAAAAAATTTAATTTTAAATTTGAAAAATTTTATTAAAACCAATTATTTAAAAAATTAACCAAAAAGCCACCCCGGGGACCGTTTTTTTACATTAAATACCCACTTTGGGGGCCCCAAAAATTAAAAAGTTTTCCCCTTTTCATTTAGGGAACCCGAAACCCCCATAACAATTGTTTTGGGGTTCCCAAAATTGAACCTTTTAAAAAAAAAAAAAATTACCAAAAGTTTTGACTTTTTGTTTAAAATAATATTAACCGTAAACTATTTTTCAAAAAAAATAAAAATTTTTTTTTGACCCCCGGGAAAGGGGCTTAAATTTTTTTGTGCCTTTTTTTTTTCAAGGGAAAAAAAATTTATTACTTTTTAAATTTTTTAAAAGTATAAAAACAGGAATTTATCCAAAAAAAAAATGGTAAATCCGGATTGAAATCAATTATATCAATTGGCGAAATTCCGTGGCGAGGGGAAGTGAAAGGGGAAACGAATGGAAGGGTTTCGCCATTATTCTACCCCACCAAAAACAGAGGCAAAAATTAAAAAACCAGGGCAGGCCCTTTTATTTAAAATTTTATTCAAAAAAACTCGAAAATGGCCGCCCGGTCTCCCGGGGGGGTTTCACGTCGGGAACCGCGCCCCCGGGATTCCCCAGGGCCCGGGGAAGAGTTTCTGAACCAATTTTCGGAAAACCCTTTCCTTTCCAGGTGCCCTTTCCCTATTTCCCCAGGGGGGTGTTAACCCGAGTTCCCCAAAAGGGAAAGGCCCCAAATTTTATAATATATGGAGATGCGAATTGTAACGGGCACGTCACACGGTGGTTGTACCAGGGAATGTTATCCGAACAGGCGTGTTACACATCGCACGACTATCACTAGTGTAAACAGAAGGTTACGTGAGAATGGTTTTTTAACGAGTTAACTGGTTCTATTTCGTGTAGGAGAAAATTCCTTTCACACAAAAAACAAATTTATCACTAATATCTGTAACAGCCGGCATACGTTACATGCCAGGAAACTTCCAGAACTTAACGAATTCCATGCAGTGACTTTGTTAGGTCTGTCAGATGACTTCTGGTCGTAATTTCGAACAGCTGTTGTAGTACAACCTTTAAATAAAATGTTTTTTTTCACATTGATATGCTGCTGTTCTTTTTTTTTCTTTTCATTAAAATTTCAACTACGGCATTTGCAACCCTGCTTTCATATATGGTTCTGAGTTGTCTTTGTACCCCCTACGCATTCTGCAAGTTTGTTGGTCTGGAGGCGAATCCCCATGTATACAATTATGTTTGTGTGAGTATTTGTGTTGAACCCAAAAGGGGATATTTGTACTAAATTGTACAAATAATAAAAATTTAAAAAAAGAAAATTCCCAAAATCAACACTACGAAATTTAGCAAGATCTTCGCGAAATTTTGGAGTTAAAAATGTGTGGTGAAATTTGGATTTTTACCACAATCTATATCTAATTTTTCTTTAACAACCAAAACACGATTATAAATTTATTTGTCACATTCATAAAATTTAAGAAAAAAACCTATTGTGTGTTTCGGATATATATGCAGGCTATCCCAAAATCAATTTATAGCACTTTTTTTTAAATTCATTACTGATTTATAAAATTGGTTAAGATGATAATGTATAGAAAAAAGTTTGGAAGTTTTTAACCCTTTTTGGAAAACAACATAAAGGGCATAAAATGAAATAACTTTCCTAGGGTAGCATGGTATATTTATTTTTTTATGGATATTCAAATTTAGGTGACATTATAAAAAAAAACAATGCTAGTTTCTACTAAACCAGCAAAGGTTTTTGCTCGATTCATAATTTTGATTAATATCACGGTTATATAATGATTATGGACGTTAGTAAAAAAACCATAGCAAAATTTGTGGTCACAGTGCTCAATGGAAGATAAGATACAATTTTAAACATTTTCAAAATTATGTTAGTTATCACTTAACCAAGTGATATGGAATTCTTTATTTTCTTTTCCCCATAACTAGTATGACCCTCTTTCACCCCGTGCTCACTCTATGTCAGCGTTTCGCAAACTGTGGGGCTCACCCCCCCTTGGGGGGCGTGATAACTCTACGAGGGGGGCTCGAGCATATTGAAAAGTCGTAAACAAAATATTATTAAAAAAATTAATAATTTATCGAAAGTAAATAAACAAAAAATACATTCTGACGTACGAAAAATAGAATACACATTTACAGTGATATAATGCACTTATAAAAGTGTCAGTACTGCACGATGTATTTCATAATTAATTTAACAATACTAAGTTAAGAACAAGTAAATAATTACCAGTGATTTCTTGTTTGTGCCATATATAAAACTATACAAAAATTAATTTTATCGATAATGTGCCCGGTTTTATAATTAATCTCTTCCCCCCGTTTAAAAAAGTTATGGATTCTACCCCCAAAGCCCCGTTTTCCATAGGCGTGTTTTTGTGATGCATTGGGGGGGGAAAAAAGAAAAAATAAAAAACCCTGAAATAAGACTCCTTCGCAAACACTCTCCTTTTATTGCATTTCAAAGCCGGGAAAAATTTTTATGGATGCAGTGCACAGAAAATAGCTTTAAGAACGTAAAATAAAAGTCTGGGGAAAATAATTTTTGCGGGGGAGATGTCTATATGCGCGGGTAGAACTTAAGAGGTTTGAATCCTATTGTAGGTTTGGCATCAAAGTATCGTATTATTGAATTCAATACCTTGTTTTGGTATGGAGGGGGGAGCGATGAAAATTATGATTGAATATTGGGTCGCAAGTATTAAAAGTTTGAGAACCACTGCTCTATGTGCAGTTTCGAAACATCCTTTAAATGTGTGCATGTGTACTAGAATTTTTATAGGACAGGATAAGAGAGAAAGGGAGAGACGTTTCCATGATGAGCCTAAATCAATTGATTTAAAAAAAACTCCTAATTACAGTGAAATACGTTTAACGCGAAAACGCTTAAGACGAAATTTCGCTTAACACGAACGGTCCGGACAAAATGCAACGTATTTTCATACATTTTCATATCTTAACACGGAACTAAAATCGTTTAACACGAAAATACTACCCTTATGGGAATGAGCAAAATATGGAAAACACCAGATATTTAAGAAGAGTGGGAAATGAAAGAGAGGAAGTTTCACATTATTTTTCTGTGTTATTGAACTGCCCTAACGTATCATCGGAAGAATTCGTTGCAACACATAATGAAGACCGCCCAATTATGACAAGCAAAGACATTTGAGAGTTTGTTCAAAGATAAAAAAAATAACATTGATATAGATTCCGATGTTGAAAATGAAATGAATAAGGCAGGTTCTGTTGACTCGTCATTCAAAATGAGGAACATCATGAAAAGCACACACACATTCCAATGGGGAAGTGAATAAAACAATGGACGACATCGAACTATCTGTAGACAATTTAATGCTTAAGGTATCCGACTACGTTTGGAATCGTGATTTTGAAAAAGCATGTAAATATATATATTTATGATATTTAGTGTCACTTAGATTAGAAAATGTATATAAAATTGTTTTAAGAATAGTATTGTAATAAAAATTATTTAAGTACAATATTTTGACAAAAAATTAACATAGAATGACCCATTTTCAAAATATTCTCCTTTTGTGAAAAATGCTTCTATTTTAATAATATTTTGCCTGCCTGCATATAGCTCAGACCTATATACAGAAGCTCAACTAGAATTTTTGAAATATATAACCTAGAAGTGGGTTTATCCATATTTTACGACAACAGAGGAGAGCAATTTTAAGAAAAAATGCCGATAATTATTTCAATGGGTGGTATCTCTGAAAATAATGTAAATTTTTCAAAAATCCTAGTTCAAACTCTCTGAAGAAGTCTTTACTTTATAAAAACGAAATATTATTTTAGAAGCATTTTTCATAAAAGGAGAACATTCTGAAAAAAGATTATTCTAAGTTAATTTTTTGCCAAAATTTTGCATTTAAGTAATTTTTTTTGTCAAAATATCCTTAAAACAATTTTATACATGTATTCTAATTTAAGTGAGACAAAGTATCATGAAAGTTATCCATTTATGCGCTTTTTTAAATTCACGGTTCCGAACGTAGTCGGTTACCTTAAAAAGGCAATGTAAAGACAAATATGAGTGTTCTCCAAAAATGAAGGTGAAAAAAAAGGTTTTTCGAAGAATTTGAAAATTTTGTATTAAATTTCACTAATGTTCCTGAGAATATTTTCGCTTCATTGATTTTTATTAAATACATGTCTATACTTATGTATATAAATAAAATGTATTATAATAAACTTAATTATAACACGAAAAACGAATTTCGCTGTATTTCTAAAGACATGAAGATTAAAATATTTTTAAAATGAATAACAGCTTTACAGTTAACATTATAATTCGTTTTATATTATAAAAATATTCGTAAAAAACATCCGAAGAATTTTTTTTTTTTTTTTGCAGTAAAGTAAAAATGTGCGTAAGTAAAAACTTAAAACTGCATATAAATGTTTTTTAAGTATACCAAACATGAGAAAAAGCTAAAACAATAACAGTTGTTCTCTGTAATGCTTAAAACAGCGCATTGAACGAAAAAAATAAGTATCGTAATGTCTTTAAAATAATTATGGGTATTGAAATAAAAAATTAATTCATGCACGTGGTTACATATAAATTGAATTAAAATAGTAGAACTGAATTACCACAATTTTTCATTATTGTTGCAGCCAATTCCACATCTTATCAAAAATTTACAATTTTTTAAAATCTAATTTACGTACCCAGAAATATATAATTACTTAACAATTTCAGCCAGTATATTCTAATTCTTGCAAAAAAATACCAAATTAGCTTTTTGCTAATTATTTCTAAACTTTGGAACAAAACCGAACAGAAAAAAATGGTACATTGCTTAGTTTCTTATAATGAAATTGTTTTTTTAAGCGTTGTTTAATTCTGTTTATTACTTTTTGTTTAACACAAAAAGCTTTTTTTTTCATTAGATAGCTTGCAGGGAAAACGCTTTTTAATGAGTTGAAAAATAAGAATTGTGAGCTGTAGAGTTGCTTTGGACATATCAGAGTATTTACGTATAAAAAATTGACTTTTTTCCTTATGTTTTTGAATTTTTCAAATGCCATTCCTTTTACTTTTCAAACTTTCTCTCTTATTTACAGTTTGTTTCTTTTTTTCTATACATTTGCTTTAGATGAAAAGTTTACAAAACAAATGAAAGGAATGTTTGACAATTAAACTTTCCAATAAAATATAATAAAGCAAATAAATAAAATTATTTTTGCGATTGTTTTTATTTCTGATACAAAAATTTAATTGCATGAAATATAACTTTTATGTAATTGCAGTATAAGGCAACATATTCATACGTCTTTATTTACGAATAAAATTGAATACAAGTGAAGTCATAAAATATTGTTAATTAAAATAAAATTTATTGATACAATTATTTTACATTATTTTTATGTCTGTTTTACATTTTACAACCTTAAATTATGATTTTACTATATATAATCTTAAGTAAATTGAAAGGAAAACCTCATTTTGCATTATTTGTTTTTAATGCCTTAATTCTATGGTTGTTAAACTACACTCAAAAAATTACTACGGTGGTCAGCTCAAATCAACTTTAATTCGTCATTTTTAAATTCAAACTCTTTTTCATTCAAACTGAGCACAGTTGCAATTATATCAAAATAGTTAATACTGTACAAAATAACGAGATGTTTTTGCGCTTGGCTATTTGCATCTGGTCTCTTCACTGAGCTGGCATGCTGACTGTTTAAGAGTTCAAACGGCCAAAAGAGTGCAAACTATTGTCAGCCTTTCTTTTTTTTTTTTATTGTCAGCCTAAATCATTCGTTACACTCATCGATAAGGAACCAGCAGAATTGTCTTTCCTGGGTCTTCTCTTTTTCTGAGAGGCATCACTGGAGTGGCTTGGCTTAGCTTATTTAAGCAAGTCATACTTCAATTGTTCTGGGTGAACTTCTTTAGATGAATGTGTGGGAAAATCGACGAAAACAGCAAGTATGTTATCGTCGGTTAAAGTGTGGTATGGGAAGCCAATTGGCGCAGTCCTTTTTTTTTTGGTGACTAAAACCGGTAACCAAAGTACTTTTTTCAGAATTATTTATTATTTATTTTAGAATGAATTCAATATCTCACCATTACATTTAGAAAAAAAATAGCCAAATCCGAAAAAAATAGCAAAATTCAAAGTGCCCACCCCCATACTACACTTGTACCGTTACCGTCTACTTTTACTTGTTCTGACGTAAGTCTAGACAATAAGTCCACAGTAAAATTCAATCTTTCGAGAATGTAGTCGATAGTTAGCTTCTCCCACTACTTAGATAATACAACGATGATTTTTTTCGTAGGCTGTCTAATTCCACTTCAGAGAACTAAGGATTTCTTATTTCTTATCTTCTTGTAGTCAAAAAATCTAATTTCTCGGTAGGAAATATACAGTCTAAAATATCAAACTTCCCGGGGGGAATATTCATCTCGAAGGAACAGTTACCTGTGGATCCATGCTTCGATCTTTATGATCTCTGCACCACTGGAAATGGACTCTCCTGTTCTCATAACTAATAGAGACGCAAACAACCAGTCTTCTTACAAACCTTCTTACTTAACATGTATAACCTTTTGGCATTCATTGGCGCAATTTCAACCAAGCCAAATTTTTCCCAAGCTCTTTGATAAGCAATTGATTTCGAGACATCTCCGTTCAACTGGTAATATCGTACTTTAATTTTGTAATTTAAAAATTTTTCAGTGGATCCTCAGCCCAACGTAAAACTTTGTAAAACTGCTCTGAAAAAATTACTACGGTGATTAGCTCAAACCAACGTTAATTCATAAGTTCTAAATTCAAACTCTTTCACTTTCAAATTGATCAGAGTTACAATTATATCAAAATAGTTAATACTGTACAGAATAACGAGAGGTTTACGCGCGTGACTATTTGCATCTGCTTTCTTCACTGAGCTGGCAGGCTGAATGGTTAAGTGTTCACACGGCTGAAAGAATGCGCACTATTGTCATTCTTTTTGCGGTTCATTACATGGTAAGTTATCCTTTAATTGAAGCAATATTAATTATAATGATATTGTCAAGCAAATTTTTCGATATTCGATTATTTAAATACAGTTTCTGTTTCCCCTTAAAGTAATTTTTCTTTACTTCAACTCATTTATTTTAATTTAGATAAATTATCTATTCCATTTTATTTAATTTAGTTAAAACGGCATTTTTGTGTTCAGATCTAGGCCTTTTTAGTCGGAGGGATCATGATCCTGATCTTGCAGGCGGCGTTGCTTTTGTTGAATCATGGGTTCGAGTTTCGGCGTCAGTAAAATCTGCCACAAAGAAGCATTGATACAGCCTAAGGCTATCGAGGTTGAAAGTCGTCATATTGGGATGGTAAGAAATTTTGGAGAGCGCTAGCCGCGTTCCTTGACCGAAGTTCAAAAGCTATAAAATTTGTCACCCTGTAACTTGTTCTATTCGATTCACAATTCTTACTAATTCTCCAGGGATAATGTTTTTGATCTCGTCATATGATTATGAAACCGTTTTCTTTAGAAAAAACGTAGATTATCTTAATAAGATTTGCTATTGAAAATCAAGTGAAGTGGGTTGTCGAAGAGATGTTGTCAATTGTTTCCATGCTGAAGCTAAGGTGTTAGTGATGGGATAATTGAAGCAACCCGTATAGTTCATCTTCCCAATTAGATATCTATTGGGGGCCAGACTAACTTTGATATTCTAAATCCTCTTTTGTTCTCATTTCCTCTAACCACGTTCTTCCATTCCAAGTAGGAATTGATGGTAATGAGAACTGATTTCTTGGCCAGGACTGCGGCTGAAGAGGGATAAGCCCTATTGGGCCTCTTATGTTTTATCTTACCTAGTCATCCTTGGTACTTCGGAAGAAATCCAGAAGATTCATTCAGCCGTATGTCCAGAAACTATCAGAATAACTTCCCATCCTTTGTGTGCTGCGATATAAAAGCTCTCACTATTGCGTTAGGGTTGAGTTGAGTTGTGTGCGTTTGGTGTTTTATGGCGCAAGAGCCAGTTTTGGCTATACTGCGCCAAACATTCATAGGTCTGTGGTCTGGACGGAAAAAAAAGAAAAAAAGAAATTGGATGACAAAATGGAGGGTCGAAAATAGAGAAGGATCACTGGGGTACCCCGGGGTCGTGGTGACACCCGTGTTTACCAAAGACAGTTAACCCCTTGGGAAAAGGAAAAGATCACTAGGGTACCTCGGGATTGTGACATCCGTACCCACCTAAAGAAGGTGAGCCCCCTGAGGGGTGCGTTAAGGTCAGAAGATATTTCCGGAGTGCCACTGGTGATATTCCGAGCTGGTCATCCCTTCTCACATCTTGACTTGTTTGGATTTTAATGAAGACAATGTTCTTCAGGAATCTCTTCTTCTTTTGGACATTCTTGGAATTTTTGGTTTATTGAGATTGCTAGACATTGCATTGCCAGATATTGCTAGATTGTCTACCATTGCTAGCAATACTTCTTATTCTAAAATAAACCCCTCATGCCTTAAATATGCTGATTGGGTCTGAAAGTATTTCCATCATAAAGGTGAGAGAGTACATCTAGTTTCATCACCCTTTACTAGTGGAAATTAAAACAGATGCGGTTTATATACAGTAAGAATCGCTTAACATGAAACTGAGAGGACTGAAATATTTTTCCGTGTAAAGGAATATTAAATATATATATATGATATAATTCTATAATATTTCTGGAGAGTGGTAAAAATAATTGTAAGACGTGGCGAGTGGATGTTATTATTATAGCGAACCAAGGAATAGGACGTGGCCGATGGCGAGTGAATGACTGTATATTAGATACATTTTCCATGTTGGTTGATGTTACGTATTCAGTACTATTGATGAGGCCGTTTGGAAAATTAATACAGTTTATTCACATCTAGAAACATACAAAGATCAAGTAGGGACAACAAGAAGCAAACATCATGGCACAAACACAGACAACGACAAACATAGAACGCGCGACAGCCGGCTGATTACATGATGAAGGCAAGCAGACAAAAGAGAGAGATTACACAAAATTTGTTGCTTTTATACCAGTAGTTCAAGAGCATGATTATTACGTAATAGTAGTTCTGATTGGATAGAATAGGCGGAACAGGGATTTCGGACTAGCCGATTACGATTAAGATTACAGTGTTATTAAAGTATAATTGAATTAGAGTTTGTTTGAGTATTAGTACAAAGAATTAATAAAAGGATACTAGAAGGAATTATTACACACACACACACACATATATATATATATATATATATATATATATATATATATATATATATATATATATATATATATTGTACAAAATTAAGTTTATTCGAGTACATTTTATTTACATAAATATTTATATATGCATGCATTCAATAAAAATCAATGAAACAAAACATTCACTAGAATTTAATGAAAATTAATGCAAAATTTTAAAATTTTTTGAAAAACAAAACATTTATTGAGTTCCAGAAAATAATCTGACATTTTTCTTTCTATTGTATATTTTTTTTCAAAAAATTCTTCGATGTCTTTCATTTTTTTTATTCATTCACCGTTCGAAAGTTCGTCTAAATAACTATGTATACTTTTTATGGGGCTCTTCATTTCGGATGACGTGTGAAAAGGAGTAGCATTACTCTTTTAATTTGATTTGGGATCTGCATCAATGATACTTTTTGAGCTTTGAACAAACTGCAAAATGTTTTTCCATATAATTAAGACTGTGCATATATTACCATGATCTACTTTAATGATTTATTCCGATGATATAGTTAGACAGTTCAATAATACATAAACTATCTCAAGGATTTCATTAAATGGCTGGTGTTTTTTCATATATTGTTCATTCCCAGAAGGTAAACCTTTTCATGTTAAGCGATTTTCATTTCGTGTTAAGAGAAAAATTTATGAAAATACATATTAGTTTATCCAAACCATTGTATGATTTCATGTTAAACGATATTTCGTCATGAGCGTTTTTGTGTTAAATGTATTAACAGTATCTTTAATAAACAACACCTTTATCCAGCAACAATTATTATTCCTTTGCAACTTAAAGTTAGATCCATTTGTTACACAAGCACATCATATCTTTCGAAAGCATTGGTCTAGACTTAAATTTATTGTACTTACTTAGACACTTCTATCTTTTCGAATATATTGATGTTTCATTAAATCAGTACCAGACCGTTGAATGATGGTGTTTTAGTCTATTAAACTGCTTTGATATTTATCTGGTTGAGAGATGTTTATAGTCAATGATATTCTCGAAATAGAACTTGATCTGCGAATTGTGCTGAAATCGAGAAAAGTAAAGAATTTTAAGGAGTGTGATTATTTTGAATCATAAATTACCTGCTTAAAATTTGAAACGAGTAAGAAATTACATTTAAAATTTAAAATATCTTTTACTAAATTTATTGCTTACCGTTTAAGATTAAAAAAGAAAAAAAAACTTATTTACTTTTCAAAATATAAGTACTTCATTTAAATATTCAGAACAAAATGTTTTGAAAAATGATATGTCTCAATTTTTTCTTTTTAATGGAATGGTTATTTACCAGTTTTTTCTTTGCTGTATTTTTAAGACACTTTAATCAATAAAAACTATTTAATATACACTTTTTCAATAAACAATACAAAAATGAAAATAATAATTTTCTCATAGATAAATAACTTAATGAAAAGAAAACATACTGAATTAAAAATTATAATTAAATTTGTAAGCAAAAGTTTTTAGCACAAATACTTATATCATAAGAAACATTTCTAAATTAATCCTAAACTAAACAATTCATCTTTTTAAAAGTATGTAATAGTTTTTTGAGGATTGCATTGCTTTTCACTTTTACCTGTACAGAAATTGATAACTATAAAGAACAGTGTTTATTGTCTGTTTTGTATTTTAAGAGAACGTATACTATAATAACAAAGAAAGTATTTTTCTTTTATATACATAATGTGATTTTATACATACATTTTTAAAAAGATGTACTATGTGTTAATGTGCGTGCGTTTATGTCTAAATATTTATAGTGAAGACAAAAGAAATCCTAAAGAGAAACAACTATAAAGTTCAAGTATCCTCAGTATAAAGAGTAGAATATAAATTAATCAACGGTAAAAAAGTACTTTGATACTGATGGTAAAAGTTTCAAGTGCGTTAAAAAAGCATATAAAATTGGTAAAAACAATTGAAACATTAAATAAAATTCTACAGATGCATATTAAAATAAATAAATTTTAGAATAACCTTAAATGGACTTTTACTATTTTTGAACATTAGTTTGATAATGAGATTGCAAATTTTTTTTTATGTGTTGACTATAATAAACAATATAGGAATTGGCTGAGATTACCTAAAGGAAGTACTTATTAATGCATATATATATTAACTGCGCTTTAAATAATTAAAATTTAATCAAGTAATTTGCTCTTAATTGCTTTTTAAAATGTACCGTTACTTAAGTGTAGTATTAACAATATTTTGTGGAGGCTAGACGAGGATTTTATTTATATTTATGTTGTATATGTTATATTACCCTATCAACCTTTTTAAAATTTCAGAATTTCTTCTATTACTATAAGTCATGACATTCAGAAAATTGTGCTTCGCCCTTGTACGGAATGTGTTCTGAAAAACGTCATGATAACTCACACCAATTTAAAAATTTAAGGCGTCATATAACGAACATTTATTTTAACAAATATATACTTATTAATACAAATATGATAATTTTTATTAAAAAATGTATATTTCTATAAACAATTAATAATGAAAAAATAGACTATTATTGTTAATTTTAGTGTGGTATGTTTCATTGTTTATTTTACTTCTGAAAGGAATTTTTTTCTAGCATTCGAAAGCTGTTTATGTTTACATAAATGCGAATGAAATACAGAAAGTCTTTATTTATTTTAAAAATGTGTTGATATTTATAATATTAAAACCTATTGTCTATATATATATATATGGCTTTTTATTTATGTAGACCTAATATCCGATTGCGTGAAGAAAGTAGAGAATGAAAAAAAATGTAAACAAATTATATTTAAATAAAAAATAATTATTTTCAATAGGCTCTCTTCCAAATGAATACATCGCTTAAATAGTCAGAAAAATAAATATTAACTCAGTACTTACGTATTATTGCAACAATCGCCAACTCTATTAATAACTCACGAAGTTGGCAGCCCCGATTTCCTATGTGTTGTACGCGCTGAATTGGTAACTATTTGCATCGTTTCATATAAGGTCGCCAACAGGTTGCCATAATACGTAAGTACTATAAATTATTTATAGATTATATATTTAATTTTCTCTTTCAATACATTTTAAAAATAATTCTAAGCTTTAGCATTGGTTTACTCCCCAACTGTTACAACCTCTTGAAGTTAAAATCCAGCAAGCATTTTTTCCTTTTTGCGTTATGACCCTAAAAACAAAATCAATTCATTAGCCAGTGAACATGCGCAGAGAAATATTTACTGGAATACGTTGTAACTGTTCTTTTATGTACTTAACCATTGTGCCTTACATTACTGCAAAATAAAATGAAACTTGCTTGAAAAAAATGGCTGTATTTTACTGAACTTAAATTTTGCTTGTAACAAAATCTTTCCAAAACTATTTTAGTCTTCCATAAAGGTTACGTGCCCTCATCCATTAAGAGAAACGAAAGTAAGTGGAGTGATAGTTTTAAACCTCAGGGTTACTATTGTGCTTACTGAAAAGTTTTTGTTTCATAGAGAGAAATTTGCTTTATATTTTAGTTAGAAAGACCTCAAAGCACATTGGTAGCGAGAAGGTTCGGCTTCATCATCCGACATGATGTTATTCATCATCGCAAAGAAGTAAATTTCCAACTGTTACAAAACACTCATAAAAAGGAAGAAACGAATCATGGGATATGTTTGGACGATTTTCCACTATCACTTGATTCTCCAGACTTGATACCTACTAAATATCTCCAGTTTCATGTTAAGAATCTTGTCAGTCGAAAAATCTTAGATATTAATGATGATGCGAAAAGTCATAATCAATGCTTTTTGATTCCATATCTCAGGACTTTTTAGACGTAGAATTCATCTTCTATCAGAAGGATGACAAGAGGTCGTAAATAGTAGTAATGAATACATACAATTTTAAGATATATGTATTTCTTGTTCTTAGCATTTCTTAATCCTCACAAAAAACGGCACCCACGTATGTAGTGCATTTACTTTTTGCAACTAGTGTTAACAAAAGAAGAACCAAGTAGAAAACTAATTTATTAACATATTTTAAGTAAGATGAGAGTGGCCATTTTCCGTCCATTCTCATAAGAAATTTGAAAAAATAGAAAACCTTCACATTTTCTTAGGTAGATAATTGCAATGGGGAGAATAATAGAGATGTTAAAATGACTTGAAAAAACGAAATAATAATTATTTTTAGAAATTGTGGAGGGATATTTAGAAAAACGCTTAGTGGCATAAAATTTCTGAGTAAAACACATGAAAGCCACTAATGGATGTTTCTTCTAGAAAACAAAAATAAATCTGTTAAAACACTGGAAGCAACACATTTAACATGAAGAATGAAATAAAAAGGGGCATTTAGAAAAATGGTATTCTTAGTTAAAATTTATATATATATATATATATATGTGGATGTGTGTGTGTGTGTGTGTATAAATTAGTATTTAATTAACGGTAAAGAGATTATTACACGCAGACATACACATACATATACATATATAGTATAATAAAATAAAATAATAAAAGACAAATTGTAATTCCTGCAAAGCTAAGAATGGAAAAAAGTGGATTTTTAAAACCTTTAAAAATCCGCTAAAATATAAATAGACACATAAAAAGTCAAATAGGCCCAAATGGAAAACTGTTATGTTTTCTAAACGAAGTAGTGAGAAGTCATACCAGGATAGGAACCACAATAATATTAAACAAATTCCCAGTTTAGGATTTTGCTAGTTCTTTCAATATATTTTACGACTTATATTTTCTCTATTATCCTGCCGATAATACACGGGATATATAAAAAAATTTAGAAGAGAAATATACTGTACAATTTCATGTAAAATTGAATTTATCTGAAATTAGCAAAATATTTATCTGCTTATCCTATTGTACATATTATAGATTGTGGTAAAAAGAAATCCATTATTTTTTCGGTAGATGGCTGTAGTGTCGATATCTCGGGAAGCATCGATCAAACAATTTCAAATTTATGCTCGTTGTCAAGATGACATTTCTCACTAAAAATTGTTTTGCTTTTTTTTTGTTTGGTACATTCAATTATGAGGTACAGGGTGTTAAAAATGTAAGTCAACAAAGAGAAAATTCGGTACATTTTACAGTTTCTCTTTGATAAAGGCGAAAATGCCATCCTGGCGGCTGAAATTGTGAATGGTGTTTATGGTGCCGATACTGTAACAGCTAACATGCAATTTTGGTTTCGTCGATTCCGTTCAGGTATTTTTGATCTTAAAAGTGCAACTCTCACAGGCAGACCCGTCGTCAAAAATGTCGATAAAATCACAGAAATAATCGTGTTGACCGGCATGTTAGTAGTCGTAGCATCGCCGAGGAGCTGAAAATCGACTATAAAACATTTTTAAACCATTTGCGTGAAGTTGGATTCAAAAAGAAGCTCGATGTTTGAGGTGCTACAACAATTAACACCAAAACTCATGATGGATCGAATTTCCATCTCCAAAGCCTTGGCTAAAGCGAATGAAATCGACGCATTTCTTAAACGAATGGTGACTGGGGATGAGAAATGGGTCACATACGACAGTACGTATTATGTGAAAACGATCGTGGTCAAAGTGTGGGGAAGCAGCTCAAACTGTGGCCAAACCAGGACTAACGGCCAGGAAGATTCTACTGTGTATTTAGTGGGACTGGAAAGGAATAATTTATTATTAGTTGCTTCCGTATGGCCTAACACTAAATGTAATTCTCTAATGTCAACAACTGGACCGTTTGAAGCTAGTGATTTACCAGAAACGGCCAGAATTGGCCAACAAAAGAGGTGTTGTGTTTCATCAGGACAATGCCAGGCCACACACGTCTTTAGTGACTCGCCATAAACTATGGGAACTTGGTTGGTAAGTTTTAATGCATCCACCACATAGTTCGGACCTGGCACCAAGCGTTTACCATTTTTTTCTCGCATTGCAAAACTTCCTGAGTGATACGAAATTGGAATCAAGAGGAGATTGTGAAAATCGATCACTAGTTTTTCGCCAATAAGGACAAAGACTTCTATGAGAGATGAATTATGAAGCTACCTTTAAAATGACAATAAATTATACAATACAACGGAGTATATTTGTCACAAATCAGACAATACGAACATGTTAAATAAAGTCTTGAATTTGATGCAAAAATAATAGATTTCTTTTCCCCAACCTAATATTAGTAATATATTAGTATCAGCTTGAGTACAGCAGTATTAGAATCTATAGAGTTAGAATTTTGTCAAAAGGAATGTATATGAAAAAAAAAGTTGTTAAAACTTATACATGAAACTATTACACGCAGAAAAGAGGGCCATTATTTTCTAAATTTAAAAAAAGTATATTTACATGATAAAGTTTGTATTTTAAAATTAAAAATTCTGTCACACAAAGTAAATGATTGAAAAATTTATCAAAACAATATAATTGCACCACATTATATATAAATATAAGAATAATATATATATATATATATATATATATATATATATTAGTTATTAAATTGCTTAAATGAAATCAAACTAATATTTAGCATTTTAGAAATGTACAATATTATATAAATAGGCAATAGCCATGTTGTTAAAAGTATGTTACAAATTTTTCAGGAATTTAAGTATATTACAAGAAGACTTTAAACTATTTTCATTAAAAAGTTATAGTAATAAGACGGAGAACAAATTAAATTTTTGCACGTTTTTCAGCTTTGCTTTCTTTTTATTTTTGTGACATTCCAAAACAAATTGAAGAACGTTGTATGTTTGATCAATTCATTTTTATTCGTTTATTTCTTTTAACCCGATTCTAGGGAATAATAATCATAAAACCTTAGAAAAGCAATAAAATTACACGAATCTATTTTTATAAACCTTTCAATAAACTAAATATAGTTAGGAAAATTCGCGTCGGTTCGACAAACCATCAATACAAATTTCTTAACTAAAATTCTCGACAGACAATAAATGTTATGTGTTAAACTTAATCCATTTTGAGACAAAGAGAAAAAAATAAATCTACAAATTCTGCTTTCCACGAAAGATTTGAAATATTTCGATTTTTTTTTAACTTCAGTTAAAAACATTATTAAATTTTTCCAACACTTAATACAATATTAATGAAATAAAGAAATTTTTATCGTTTGAAGAACATTAAATCAAAATCGATATCGTATTTAGAGTCAAATAATCGGTAGGCAAATATAAATAGTAACAAGAATATGTTATAAAAATTCTTCGAAAACATTGTTCATTTTTGTGAACCTAAGTAACTGAGCCTAAATCTAGAATGGTATTAAGACAATTAATGCACTATTAATGTCAAAAATATATTTTCTAGTTTTCAGATTTAGGCAGAAAATCTTTTACGTTCTTTCTTTTATGAATATATTTCTGTTTGTCTAACTGAAATAACTTACATAAACATGACATTTCTGTAACGACATAAACAACATGAAAATAATAACTTATTTTTCTTTCATAAATTAGAATGAGTAATTATCTTTTATATTAAAAAAAGAATGTATAACATCTATTAATAGACTAAATTTTTTTTTTAATAAAACTATAATCAAACACACACACTCACTGTATATAAATACTACGATGTTTTATAAGTAGAATACATATAAAACATTACTATAGCGAAAATTATTATTCATAATTTTTAAAAGAAATGAAATATTCTCACAACAATGTGTCATTTATTTGCATTTATGTATATAAAATGATAATTTTTTACTTTCAGTGTGTAAATTTGATTTCTACAGAAAGAACAAAGTGATTTTCCTTCATCCACGTTCATAATGTTGGTTGATTTTCCTTATAAATCCTCACTGGGCCCTATCTGTGCACATGATTTGTTAAGGTATAAAGTAAATAACATATGACATGATGTCTCTAAAATACATCACATTCAGAAATTTTTGTCACTTTTTCTGAAATTTAGCACTTCTTCACGACTGCTTCATCCAAAAATACATAAAAAATGTTATCTTCCAAATGGATCTCGATGCTTATTTCAATTAAACAATCGATAAATTTCCAATAACAAACTTTTTTTTCTACTCCAGTTAAGGTATCTGACTACGTTCGGAACCGTGATTTTAAAAAAGAGCATAAATGGATAATTTTCATGATATTTAGTGTCACTTAGATTAGAAAACATGTATAAAATTGTTTCAAGGATATTTTGACTGAAAAAAAAATTACTTAAATACAATTTTTTGGGAAAAAAACTAACTTAGAATAATTTTTTTTCAAAATTCCCCTTTTTTTAAAAAAAAGAATGCTGTTAAAATAATAATATTTCGAGCACCCCTTTATATAAAGTGAAGACTTCTCCAGAGAGTCGGAACATTTTTTTTAAACTTCATATTTTTTCAGAGTTACAAAAAATTGAAATAATTATCGGCTTTTTTTTTAAAATTTTTCCCCTCTGTTGTCGTAAAACATTGATAAGTTCACTTCTAAGTTATATATTTTAAAATTCCAGTTGAGCCTCTGTACAAAAAGGGTCTGAGTTATATACAGGAAAAATATTTTTAAATAGAAGCATTTTCCACAAAAGGAGAATATTTAAAAATGGGTCATTCTATGTTCTTTTTTGTCAAAATATTGTACTTAAAAAATTTTTTTTATTGCAATACGTTTTTCTTTTATGTACATTTTCTAATCAAAATGACACTAAATATGATAAATATTATCCATTTATGCGCTTTTGCAAAATCACGGTTCCGAACTTAGTCAGATACCTTAGTTTATTGAGCTGTACCTACAAAATATTTTTTTTTGCATTCTTAAATATAAAGGTTTTAACTATAGTATTTCTGAAGGAACTGGATTTCATTATATCATTTCTTCTTTATTACAAGAATTTATTTCGCAATAGCCTGAATATTCTTAAAAAAAACATATTCCTCAGGGCATGATTAGAAAATATCATTCATCGTTATCATCATTTACTGGATATTGAATAATTTCACCCTTTTTTAACCCCGGGTCATTTTCCTTTTGTTTTGCAGTCGTTATTGCGGGGAGTAGAAGGAACCCCCCAAATTTTTAAAAAGGTTTTTAATTTAAAAAAATAAAATTAAGCGTAAAAATTAAAAAATGATGGTTTTAAAAAAAAAAAAAAAGTAAAAAGGGGAAAATTTAATTTAAAAAAAAATCAAAATTTTTTTTTTAAAAAATTTTTTTTTTTTTCCCCATTCTAAAAAAAGTTTTCCCCAAAAATATATTTTTAATAAAAGGGAGAAAGTAAAAAAAAAATGTTTTTATTTTTTAAAACAAAGAGTAAATACCCCAATTTTGGGGGTTTTTTCCCCCCAATTTGATTTCCCAATGTTCAAAGAGGGGGCTCAGGCCGGGAACAGTGACCTAAAAAAAGGGGGTTAAAAAAAAAAGGGGTTTTTCCCAACTTTTTTGCCGGGAGGTTTTTGTTCTTTTAAACCCCAAAAGGGCGGTTTTAAAGGGAAAAAATGCCAAAACTTAATTTTTAAAAAAGTATTTTAGGGCCCTAATAAATTTTTTATTTAGGGGAAAATTTTTTTTTTTAAAATCTTTTTTTCCAAAAAATTTTATTTGGAAATTTTTAAATTTTAATTGCAGGGTTTTAGGAAAAAATTTTAAAAAGATTTGAGTTTAAATTTAAATCTAAAGTTGAAAAAAAAAATTTTGGGGGTTTTTGTTTTTTTCTGAAAAAAATTAAACATTGTTTGAAAAATTGGTTTTTTTGAATTTTTTTAAAATTTTTTTGATTTTTTAAAAAATTTTTTTTTAAATTTAAATTTGAAAAAAAAATTATTTAAAATTAGGGTTGAAAAATGGTTTAACCCGTTGAAATTTTTCACCATTTGTCAGAAAAAATAGGGGTCAAAAAAGGAAAAAGCTCATTAATTTGCCAAAAGAAAAATTGGGGTTTTAAAATTTTGGGGATTAATTTTTATTATAAAAAAAAAAAAAGGAGGACAATCATTTCTCAATGTATTTTTCAATTCCTACAATTAGAAGAGAGAGCTCACTCTCTCTGTATATATATATATATATATATTGTTACGAATTTTGTGTAAATAGTGTAAATAATTTGTATTTGAGTGTTTAATGCATTTATATTACTCTATGTTATGTTTATTTCATGTTAAAATTGTACCATTCACAAGCAATGCCGCCCTTTACGTTATAATGGCGATCCAATGAGAACTTGGCGAAATCTTGGCGGTAGAGCCAAGTTGGCATCATTTTTGGCGACCGTTGGCGGCCAATTTGACGTCGTTGGCGACCATTTTGGCGAGTTCGGAACCCTCGGGAATCTTCTAGAAAGTAGTAGATCTCTCCACTAGTGTCACGTTCAATGACACGAGCTGTTATATTTCTGGAAGTTTCTGTCGCGCCAATAAATGAGAGGCTCGCCGGGACGGCGAGGAGTCTGGATTAAACCAGCGAGTAGTGAGGATTGTTTTGATTAGCTCAGCTGTGCTTGTGAATAATCTTTACTTACGTGTATTTTTAAACACTGTTATTGTGTTTGATTGCTGTTGAAAGGTGTGAAGACCTTTGGATATTTACTCTGTGAATATCGCTGCTGAATCCTGTATTTAAAGGTTTGGGTTTTTTGATAATAAATTCGCATCTCTCTTAAAGAACTGTTTATTTTCTTTGTGATTGTTTTGCATAAAATCCTCGAACCCTCGGATCTACGTAACAATATATATATGTATATATATATATATATATATATATATATATATATTTATCTTCGTGGAATTTTCAATCGTTACTAAAATACATTTTAAAGCGCTCAATTGAGCTGAAATTATATATACATGATTATTTTGGAACACAATTCAGTAATTTAATTATAATTAATAAAAATTCATTGATTAAAACTAATTATTCAAAGAATTACAAATACAGCCACCTTGGCATCATTGTTGACGACTTAGCGACCCTTTTGGTTACTTGTGTCAAAGCATGAAAAGGTTTTTTTTCTCATATTTTAAAACGCTCGTTTGAGCTGCAGTTTTCTTACACTATTGTCTTGGGTAAAAATACGATAATTTAATTACAAATAATTAAAATTAATTGACTGAAACTAATTATTTATAGAATTACAAATACAGCTACGTTGGTAGCATTTTTAGCGACTTGGGTCAAAACATTAAAATATTTCTTTTCTCACGTTTCAAAGCATTCAGTTGAACTGACATTTTATAGACACGATTGTTTTGGATGACATTACAATACTTTAATGATAATTAATAAAAATGAATTACCACTTAATGTTGTGATTCTATCATATGTATATACATATTTACATTAATTGTAACTGTTCAATAAAAAGTAGCTAAAAAAAAAAAATTTGTTGATCTAAGTAGGAATTGACTTATTTTTTTTATATTACTTGTTCATCTATGTTTAATATGGTTTCAGCAATGTTTCTCAATCTTTCGATATTGGCGACCCAAAATGCAACCATAATTTTCTTCACGCCCCCCTTCATACAATAACAATGTATTGAATTCGAGAATAACATACTTTGACGCTAAAACTACAATACGACTTACCTCTTTAAGTGCCACCGGCGTATATAAACGTCTCGCAGAGACAGTTGCGTATATATACGTCTTTCCGAAGTACAATATTTTCTGTGAACTGATATCTTAAAATTATTCCGAAGGCTTTGGCATGCAATAAATCGACTTTGACCATGTTTACGAAGTATTCACTTATTTCAGAGAATTTGCTTATTTATTCCTCCTTTTTCTAATGCATCGCATAACTTTTGATAGGTAATTAAGGATTAATTATAAACTGTACAAATTGCAACATTAATGTGTTAATTTTTGCATATAACCTTATATATGACAAGCCCATGGGGTCACTAGTATTTATATTAAACTTGTTCTTAACTCAGTAATGTTAAATTAATTATAAAATGCATTGCACAGTCCTGACATATTTATATCTGTATTATATCAGTGTAAATGTGTACTTTATTTTTTCATTATGTCAGAATGTGTTTTGTTTGTTTTCTTTCAGTAAATTAATAATGTTTTTAAATAGTCCTTTGTTTTTGACTTCAATATGCTCGTGCCCCTTTGGTTATCACGCCCCCTAGGGGTGCGCGCTCTTAGTTTGAGAAACACTGGGTTTCAGAAATCAAAACTGTTCGTTGACATAAGTTCAATTGCAATGAAATAAGAAATATACTAACTTAGATCATGCGTTTTACAATTAAAAGAATAATATATTAAAACCATGTATTCACATTTAGGAAAATAATAAGTCAACTCCTACATTAACATTGTCGTATTGTCCAGAAAGAAACACCTGTTTCAGCTTTGTCATGACCCTGTGGTCGTAGGTGTAAAAAGATTCGAGGAAGAAGCAGACAAGATCTTAAAAATAGATGCTTTTATTTATATTGAACACTTTATGATTGATTTACAACTTTATTGCTTTATCCGGGGAGTAATCTTAAATCCAAATACTTAATATATTTTATGAGATTATTGGAAAGACTTAACTTAAGTAGAATTTCTTTACATCAGTCCTTCTCGAACCACGATAGCTCGGTACAGGTCCACTGCTATTTCTTTCCACAATTCTCGGTGGTGAATAAGCTGAATATTAATTTCAAGTCTCCCAAATTCCTAGTTGCAATTCACTTTCTATTAATTCGAGATTTCACAATTAACCTCAAACGCCCTATGTCAGGGTTTAAATAACATTTACATTTGCATAAAATTAAAAGATGATATGGTACCCAAAAAATAATCAAAATATCGATTTTTTTTATTGGTTTATATGATACCTTGAATCTTTATAAACATGACTGTGCGAAATTTCAAAGCTTTATCTGCATTTTTTGTTACGTATTGGAAAAATTTTTGATGCTGGACTGAGGGTTAAACAAAACTGCCACGCCCACTTTTCAAATTATCTGCTAGAAAAGTGCCTGATAAAAAATGAATAATTATTTTCTAATGCTCGCAAATGAGATTAATATATGTATAATTATATATGCAGTAACAAATCATTTCAAAAAAGAATTGTGCAATTTATGCAAAAATTCTAGTTTGTGTATTGCTTGTTGAAGAGTAAATGGATTTGGTCAAGATTTAAAAGTCGAGAATGCTCTATATGATATTACTTGGAATGAAATTAAAACTTTGAAACGTATTAAGCAAAGCACAAATACTAAATTTCATTTTGATGACTCTTATAATTAAAAATTTATTTCGCAATCATAGCAAAACTCTTCCATTTTTATATATTTGTTTTCGGTGATATATAAATATCCCATGTATTTGTAATTCTCACACAACACATCATTGTTATTAAAACATTGTTAGATATTTATTCAAACAAATGCACAGGTAAAATTTTTTTTTTTATTTTTCCATAAATTTTAATTTTTTTTCCCCCCAAAACAAAAAATTTTTAAAATCATTTGAAAAAAAAAAAAAGGCAAACACATTTTTAGTACATTTTTGGCATTATTTTAAGGGTCTCAGGGAAAAGATCTCGTTTTTTTCGAATTTTCAAAAAAAAATATATGTTGTTCCTCATTTTTTTTTGAACATTTTGAACCAACCACGGATAGTACTACAAAATTCGAGAGATTAAAAAAATTTCCAAACAGAATTTAATAACAGTATTTAAATGGACACATGTCACCCCATTATTCAAATTTCCCATACGTTTCTTTTTTTTTTAAAAAAAGCCTCATGAAATTTTAAAAAGGGGAAGAAAGGAAGTTGAACTCAACACTTCTAATGTGTTTTCATTCTTTTTTGGTAATGCTAAGTTGTTTGAAATCGTTTTTAAAAAAAATTTAAAGATTATTTATCTCTAAATTTGAAAGGGAAAATATACACGCAGACCTTCAGGAAAAACGTCCAAAAAAAAAAGATTTAGGGGGAACCCAAATTTCATGAAGGTTGCCCTCATACAAAATTTTGCAGAAAGGAAAATAAAGTGGGTGTTCCAGTAAAAAAAAATCTAGAATTTGGGACTTATTAAAGGCAAATTTTTTAAGGTGGAAAATTTCAAAGGATATCGTTTTTTTGATTTTATTTCAACCTTTAGCTCTATTTTTTCAGTATCATGCTGTTTAAAATGTCATAAACAATTAAGTTGAGCATGTTGTTTTATTTTTAAATTGTGAAATTGAGCTTGTGTAATTAGCAGTGAGTGAGTATTTTTTTTACAATTATTAAAGTAAAGTTTTATGAAATATTGATCTTTCATTTGTTTTCTCATATATATTGATTATGCCAGAACCAGTGTTTAAAACTTTTAAATACGGGCCCCCTTCAACCATTTTTTTATCGCCCCCCTTTTATACAAAATAAAGTATTGAAACAAAAAAATAATGACTTTGACGCTAAAAGCAGTGCTTCACTTTTAATACTGCGACCCAATATTCAATCATCATTTTCATTCCCCCTTCATACAAAAAAAACAATGTAGGAATTAATTAACATTATACTTTGACGTTAAATCACAATACGACTTTTTAAATTTTTTTAAGACGAAATGTCTTGCTCAGCCAAAGATTAATTTTTTTTAGGGCGATATATAGCTTTCCTTATAGATCTTTTTTTGTACACTGCTTCCAAAAAAATTTTTCCGAAGGCTTTGAATGCAAAAAATGACATTGGCAGGTTTGAAAAAAGGGTTTACTTTTTTGAGGATTTGTTTTGTTTTCCCTTTTTCTCCTACCCCCAAAAAAAACCCTCAAAATAGCCGTCTACGTGGAAAAAACAGTGGATTGGGGGGGCGAACCACGTAACTTTTTAAACGGAGTTAATGAATTAACATAAACCTACAAATGATCAAGATAAGTGTTAATAAAGCCCATGGGGGTCACTCGTAATTTTTAAACTTGTTCTTGACTTAGTAAGAAATTAATAATAAAATAAATTGACAGTACAATACTTTTATAATGTATTATATCAGTGTAAAGGGATTTTTTATTTTTTTTATGTCAGAAAGTAGGGGTTTTTCTACTTTTAGTAAATTAATTTTTTTAATAATCTTTAGTTTCAACTTTTCAATAAGTTCGCGCCCCCCTCGTAGAGTTATCACGCCCTCAATGGGGGCGCCCCAAGTTTGAGAAACGCTGCAGTATACTGTTTAATTGTTCTACAGTTTTGCAATTTCTTATGGTAAGCAGTTTTAAATATATAAAAGTTCAGTAACATTTCATAAAATTTCAGACTATTCAATGAATATTATATCATTCTATTATATGTATAATAGAATGAAAATTTCAAACTGATATTTCTCCTTGTTGAATTTTTGATCATATACTATTATTCAAATCACTTAGGCTTTTATGATAATTGAAGTAGGAATGTGAATTTTTTTTATAAATGTTTTAAGATGTATGTTTTGTAAAACTGTGTATGTGGAATTGGCTTTAAGATGCGTAGTAATTTTTTTTAAAATTCAAAATCAAAATTATCGCTTTTTAGAGAACTTTTGTATGTTTCACAACAAAAAATTAATATAAAATTAATGAGTAGCAGCATAATAAATCTCATACACAGTTTTATGTAGTATATTATAAGGAACTCCAAAAAAAATTTTGAAAAAAAATTACACATATTTAAAAAAGCCTTATGAATTTAAAAAACGTTAAAAAAAACTTTACAAAATTTAAATTTTACAAACATTTTGCAACAAATTAAAAAAAAAAAATATGGAATTTTTCTTTCCTAATTAACTTTATTAAATGCAATTAAAACCAAATGTCAAAAATTAAAGATAAAAAAATTGTAAAGATGGTACCCAGTGGCCTAACTCATCTCTAAGGAAAGCGGTTTTTAATCTAAAATTACAGTTAAAGAAGAGTAGAAGTACCACTAATAGAACCCTTCACAGCTTTACCGATTTATTCACAGTATTCAAAGCAGGTATTATAATAAACTTTTGATATACTCGTATAATTAAATTCCCGAATCCCTTTTCCTCTCTCCTCCATAAGAATAGTCTTTTTTCCCAATTATTTTTCCCGCTCTTTTATTATCTCGCTCTTTCAATGGAGTAAAGTGGAAGTGGGCTACATGACAAACCCAATAAACATCTGATAGCCGACATTTTTTATTTGCATTTGATTTATACTAATATTTATAGATTTTATGTCATATGAATTATCTGATGTTTGACTGACACTATGTATATTTTCTCCTTTAAGAAATAATGAACTACATTTATATACAGTTGGACCTTTATATAACGAAGTCGCTAAATCTCGGAAAAAAGTTCGTTATATGGAAAATTCGTTATATAGAGGTGCATCTTTTAATGTGCTTTATAAACCACATAAAACAAATTTTAAATTGATAAGCTCTATGTATTAAAAAAAGTTATTAATTAGTCACACTCTCTTTTTTAAATTCATATATGTTTATTTTATATATATTACCCATTTAAAAAAAGAAAGATAGAAAAACTGTAAGGAAAACAAGAAAAAAGAACGTGACTGTAGAATGTCACTGTATTTTAAATATTAAGAAAACTATTTTATACTAAAATAATTGAGTTTTAAGAACATTTTTAAAGCATACGAGTAATACTAAGCATACATTATTTTATAATTAGAAAACGGGGACACGGGATAACTTCACTGAGGGTGAAAGAGGATATTGAAGATGTTTCTAGTGAATTGGGCAATGGGAGTTAAAGGTTCCACTTTTTGGATGAAATGTTCAGATTTCTATTGCTCTCGGCGAGTTAGGATCTAACAAAACCAGTGAAAGGTTTTTGAC
This sequence comes from Trichonephila inaurata madagascariensis, assembly GCA_019973955.1. Classification (NCBI taxonomy): domain Eukaryota; kingdom Metazoa; phylum Arthropoda; class Arachnida; order Araneae; family Nephilidae; genus Trichonephila; species Trichonephila inaurata. Next base: position 6,554 of record BMAV01022266.1, on the reverse strand, counting down.
TACCATAAAATGTGTTAAAAGAGAGAATAATTTGATATGTCCAAAAATACTTCAAAAATAGGGAGAAAAAAAATTGAATCACAAGAGGAAAAGTTCGTTATATAAAAAATGCACTTTGCTATTGGGAGTTTATTTTACGAAGAAAATCGGGAAATATGTTCTTCGTCCCAGGAAAAAGTTCGCTATCTAGAAAAATTTGTAATATAGAGTTTCGTTATATAGAGGTTCAACTGTATTTTCAGTTTTAACAAAAGCAATTTTTAAAAAATGTAGTAGTTTTTATCTATACCTTTTAATTAAATTTATTGAAAAATTTTACGGCAATACTCTATTTACGGGATTTTGTATATAATTCAATAAAAGTATTTGCTGAAAGATTAGCAACTACATAGGTTTATTGCTTATATTAGGTTATGTTAGGTTCATTGTTATATGTTTTCATTCTAATCTGATTATTATTAGAATTAGCTAATCCTCAATCAATTAGTCTCTTACCAATTTGAGAGATACTGATAAATATTAGAGTTTATCGGTACGTAATTATAAACTTAGATAACTACAGCTTGCGAAATCCATTGTTTTGTATAAATGATGCCTTAACTACAGGACGATTCAATACTCACATTGTAGGTAGTTAGCGCTTATTTTAACAGAGATAAAACTTATTGAAAGGGAAATATTCGATAGCATAAACTTTGGAGTGGGCTATACATTGTTTGATAAATTTAATTAAGCACATCTGAGTGTTCGTGACTAATACAGCCACCCCTATTCCTTTTTGCACACATATAGACAGAAATGCTAATAGAAAATATTAAAATTCCCAGAATTACACGTAAGAAAATTCTTAGAACTAAGATGCAGTGCTAATAGGTTTTTACGCACCTAAATCCATAAAAATATTACTAGTTATATGTTTTAGGCCCAGGGTTGAGCCAAAAATATCGATTCCACACTCGGGGTTCGGGTTTTTTCCCCTTTACGGGTCAAGGTCAATTCAGCCTTTCATTCCTATTGCAGTGGGTCTATAAATGAGAACCAACCTTGATTGTGGACTTGCACGGAGGTTTCTTTTTTGGGACTGCCCCCTTGATGGGGAAATCTTTTTCATGCACCTCAGCTAACAGCCCTATACTTGATGAACACGGTAGGCCTAGGCCCTCATGGGGTTGGCCACTGAGTTTGAGTTTTTATATACTTAATGAAAATTAGTTTCTTTCTGTGTAATAATATATTGGTTATAACTATAGGGTAAAACCGTTGCATGGGAATATGCCTGGAGTATTTGATCCAATACCAAATTGGGACATAAGACGGGTTTTCCCGAACTTTCAATATACACGACCCACTATTCAAGCATCATTTTCATCCCCCCCCATCCATCAACAACAATGTATTAAACCAATAATACTTTTTTACCAAAGCTACATTACGACTTTAACTTTTAAAGGACACCGATGTCTCTCTCACCCAAAAAAACATTAACTTTTGGGACGTATAAAACGTTTTTCCGGGAAGGATTTTTTCTGTGCAGTGCTATCCAAAAAATTTACTGAAGGCTTTGAAATAAAAAAGGACATTGACAGTGTTTGCAAAGGATTTTACTTATTTCGGGATTTGTTTATTTATTTTTCTTTTCATTTCTAAAAACATCAAAATACGCTCCTCTGCGGGGGAAAAGGGATTGGGAAGGGAAACGATCAATTTTAATGGCAGTTAAGGAATTTAATTATAAAAACCCTACAAAAATTATAAAAAAAAGGGAATAAAAACCCCATGAGGCCACTGATAATTATCAAATTGTACTTATATTGTTAATTAAAATATACATACGTTTATTTAAGTATTATATAAGTGTAAATGTGTATTGTATATTTTATTATATCAGAAAGTATTTTGTTTGTTTAATTTCAGTAAATTAATAATTTTTTAAATAACCTTTTGTTTTCGACTTTTAAATATTCTCGTGCCCCCCTCTCTCGTAGAGTTATCACGCTTCCCAAGAGGGGCGCACCCCACAGTTTGATAAATGCTGACATTAGACTATTCTTAGAAGATATTGTGCTATGAATGAATCAACGTTGTCATAACGTTATATTTGCAAAAGGTATCACTCAGGAATGGAGAGATCTTTCCACCAGACTAGAAAAAGTTGCTTTTTTTTGTAGTGTTTGAATAATGTTGAATGTGTTCATTATCTATGTGTTATTGATGTTGGAAGGTATGCTTGTCATTTCGGTTCCAAAATCAAGGCTCACTGTTATTTAAACTACGAAAAATTCGAAGGGACATTAAAGCCAAGCCACCTGGTAAATTGGCACAAGAGGTGATCTCATGCTTTTGTGCTTTTGTTCCATGCTAACATATGACCGCACAGTAAAATACAACTCAGGGCTTTGAGGCTCTTAATCGCCTTTGATTTAATGTGTGTTTGATATCTTAAAAAATATCATGAAGGATCAACGCTTCACCGGTGGTGGTTAAAGAGTTTGTGATGTGTAGAAAAATGATTACATCAATATTTTTCACAGAAAGTAAAGAAAAATTTGTACTCTATTTTCTGGCCATTAGCCTGAATGACAGGGATGGTTATGCATTGTTTCATTATTTTGCTTCTTGATTGATGTAACGTTCAATTCTCAAAAAAAAAATTTGGCTCTTTACATGTACCATTTTATGTTCCGCTTCAGCAACTTTTATAAAAAGGTGACTTCATGAAACACTTAAAAATTTTCGTCATAAATGAAATCGTTGAACATTTACTAAAAAACCTTTTTGATTTTTTCCAAATCTCAGCGTTTTTTTTCAAGCCAAAATACCCCTTTGGGGTGTTTTTTCCATCTAGATTCCATCTTATTTTGTAAGTTTATCAACTTTAAAAACACGATTAAGCATTATCATAAAATGAAATTTGAGCTAAGAAAAGAGAAATCTGAGAAAAATATTGATAAAATTACTCAGCAAAAAGTATAGAAATAGAAGAAAAAAATTCTTTCTCTTACTAAAGTACGGAATTGAAAAATAATTACCATTTTGCCTTCTAAAAGCAATGGGAATAACGACTTTTAATCATTTATCTTTTTCTTTTTATAGTTTTTTATTTTGAAAATGCTGGGAAATATATATGAATTTAATACTTTAGAAGAGGGTAAGATTTTAATATTAATGCAAAACCAAAAAATGTGATAAATAAATAAGAGTTGTAATAACGCAATAGCGTTTTTTACTCCTTAGTTTTTCGTGAATAATTTTAGGCAATCAGTGGATATTAACTGGATTATTCAGATTTGAATTTTTAAATTATTTTCATAATCGGGTTAGCATTTAATTAAATATGTAAATAGCTAAGTTGCTTTTATTTTCTGCCATTTTTTAAAAAAAAACATCTGGGGAAATAAATGTAAAAAGTTAAAGCAAAACAAGACAAGACAGAGAAGGACAAAGTAGAATAGGCACTGTTATACATTTGCAACTTAGGGCTTATGTTGAACAGTTAAATATAGTTTAAGGTGCCAATTTTTCTCTTTGTTTCTATTACTGGGCTGAGGTAAAACATAGAAAATGAAGCTAAAACATTGATAACATAAAAAAAAAAAAAGAATTAAATCTTCATGAACCTATATTATTAAAAAGTGATCTACTTACACAGAAATACTTAAAGAATTTTAAAATAATTATTTTTTAGTAAATTTAATTAAAATGAATTGCTGGGAAACCAAGAGTAATCAATCGCAGTGTAACCTCTACACTATAAAAGACCATGTACATCAGAGAGAACATGATAGGATTTCAAATAATAATTGTTAATATATATTCCTCAATAAAAGCAACAAAACATTATACTTAAAAAAATATGAAAGTAGAAAATATATAAGTGCATAAATATCCATTATATTACACTACTGGCTATTAAATTGCTACACTAAGAAGGCGACATGCTACCAAAGTGAAATTTAAATAAGTAGAAGGTGCGGTGATATGCACACAAATCATCTAATTCAAACAAAGCAGGTGCCGGCAGCGACACCTACAATGTGTTTAAATGAGGGAACTGTTTTCCTTTTTCTCATATACAAATTGCATTTGAACGTTGTTGCCTGGGGAAAATCTTTTGTGATGACACGTGTAAGAAGCACAAATGCGTACCAGCACGTTTCTGACTTTGATAAAGGTTGAATTGTAGCGCACCGGGATTGCGGTTTATTGTTTTGCAGCATTGCTGCTCGCGTCGATCGAGATCCAATGACAGTTAGCAGAACATGGAATCGATGGGTTCAGGATGATGGTAATACAGAACCTCGGGCTGGGTCTCAACTGTCCCCTATCACTAATAGCCGAGAAGATAGGTATGTTACCCGCATGACCTTAATGTATCGTGCAGCCATGTTACGAACCCTGAGTCAAGAATTGGGATCGTTTGCAAGACAAAAAGTGTCTGCACGAACAGTTTGACGATGTTTGCAGCATGTACTCTGAGCTCGGACACCATGATTGAGGATACCCTTTATGCTGCATCACAAACAGGAGCGTTCTCAATGGTGTGATCATCGACGAACCTGGATGCACGAATCGTGAGGCGTCATTCGTTCAGATGAATCTAGGTTCTTTTTGCAGCATCAAGATGGGTGCATCCGTGTTGGGCGGCATGTACACTCGGTACATTGGCAACGTGCATTGTTCATCGTCATACTAGCCCATTACCTGGCGTGGTAGTATGGGGTGCTATTGCATGCACGACTCTATCACCTCTTATTTGCATTAACGGCACTTTGAAGCAGCATGAACAGTGCACATTACGTTTCTGGTGTGTTACGATCTGCTGTTCTACCCTTTATTCCAGCCCGGAGAAACCCTACGCTTCAGCAGGATAATGCACGACTGCTTGTTGCCGGTATTCTACGGACCTTTTTGATACGGATAATGTTCGACTTTGCCCTGGCTTGCACGTTCACAAAATCTCTCGCCAATAGAAAACTCTGGTCCATGGTTGCCCAGCGCCTGGCTCGTCACCATACGCCAGTCACTACAGTTGATGAGTTGTGTTATCGTGATGAAGCTGCATGGCCATATGTACCTGTACATGCTATCCAATCTCTGTTTGAACTCAATGTACAAGCGCATAAGTGCTGTTATTACTGCCAGAAGTGGTTGTTCAAGGTGCTGATTTCTCAGGATCTATGCACCCAAATTTCTTGAAACTTTAAGCACTTGTTATGTCTAGTATAATATATTTGTCCAACAAATATCATTTTGATGCCTGCAAGTGTTCCTGGTGTAGCAGTTTTAATGGCCAGTAGTTCAATATCGTACTAAATATCATACAAGGATTATGTTAAAAAATTACTGCATAGGAACATTTTACACGATACATATGAGTTAAAGTCAAGTATTACGTAAAAACATAGATTAAATCATTAGATAAAATAATAATGAAAGGTCTTACAAAAACAATATTCATGTATTTCGAAAAATGAAATTAAAGTAACCAGGAATACCAGAGTTATCAAGAAAATGTAGAGGCATTGGTATGAAAGTCCATCATTAATTAAATAGACAAAACGTGTCAAAAAGATTTGAGTACCAAGCATATTGGTTCCATCAGAAACAAAATAGTTATAATAGATACAATTTCATTTAAAGGTAATTTTTTGATACCCTAGTTTAATTGATATTATTGACATGAACGAATTTTGTTACATGCATTTAATTGCAAGCCAAACGCGGAATTTTTATGGAAAAATAATGTATACACCTATTTATAAGTAAATTATTTAATTTTTCTATATAATTATTTTGTTCTTTTTTTCTGTTAAAAACATTAATTAATAAAATGCTTTTAAATATAGCAAAAATGAATATAGATTAATTTATAACTACAATAATTCCTTTTTTATTTATCAAAAGTCTAGCCATTGACCATCAGGTCATTATGCAACGAGCTCTTCAATATTTCTTCACAATCCAGTCCAAACTCTTAAGGGGTCATAGGACTCTTAACTTCATCGAGGAATGCAAGAAAAACATTCTTTTTCGAATCCATATAATTTTCTATAAAAACAACATGGAAGCTTGAAACTTTCTCCACTTCATAATCATACTTATATACATATTTAATCAAAATTTAAGATTGTTTCTTAAAAAATTTAAAAATTATAAGGAATTTTAAATTGGACAACTTTTAGAAATTTCAAAAACTAGTATGTTACTGCGCGTAAAAATCTGAAGTTAAAAATTGACCAAACTTAACAAAAAATTTGTTTTAAATTGTAGAAAAATGCTGAGTCCTGAAGTTATACACATTTTTTTAGTTTTTTTAAATAATTATTTTTAAAATTTAAAAATAATATTTTTTAAAAATTTGGAAAAATTTTATTTTAGTAAACATGAAATTTTTTTTCAGCTATATGTTTAAATTTTGTGTATAAGTTGTAGAAACAGCTTAATTTTGAGATTGTATGAGAAAATTTTTTAAGAATAGGACAAGTAGTTTCTTTTTAAAATTTTTACCCCAAGCTTAATTTTTTTTGTTTTAGAAAAAAAGGTTTTAAAATTGC
>BMAV01022265.1:52578-143486 GCA_019973955.1 Trichonephila inaurata madagascariensis | reverse complement strand
AAAAATAGCGTACACAGACTACTGTTAGTGGAGGGATTTAATTAACAAACAAGTAATAAAAAAAAAAGTTTTTAAGTCAATTCCTACTTAGATCTACAAAGAAAAATTTTATTTTAGCTCCTTTTTATTAAACAGTTACAATTAATATACATTTGTGTATACATATGACAGAATCACAACATTAAGTGGTAATTGATTTTTTATTAATTATCATTAAAGTATCGTATTGTTATCCAAAACAATCGTGTATATAAGATTTCAGTTCAACTGAATGCTTTAAAACGTGATAAAAAAAAATTCTTTTAAAGTTTTGACACAAGTCGCCAAAAAATAATGCCAACGTGGCTGAATTCGTAATTCGTTGAATAACCAGTTTTAATCAATTAATTTTTATTAATTATTTTTAAATTACTCTATTGTCATCCAAAATGTATATAACATTTCAGCTCAATTGAGCGCTTTAAAATGTATTTTATTAACGATTGAAAATTCCACCAAGATAAATAAATAAATAAATATATAGAAAGTGTGAGTTAATAGTGTGTGTGTGTGTAGGAATTTAAAAACCCAAGTAAATGAAAGCACCGAGGCATGATCTTCATGCTTAAAATTAAAAATCTCTTGGGGGTATGAAAGACATCTGAACCCTCAAACTCCTCCCCTCCATGTGAGTACCACTGATTTCATAACATTAAAAATAATCATGTTTTCCATAAAAATTTTGACAAGGGTTCTTCAGAAAGCTCAGGTCACGGTAGCCTACTGGTTATGGTCACAAACTCGTAGCCAAGTGTTTCGCGATTTCGAGTTCTGTTGCCACTGAAGACCCGCCGTGTAGAGGGGCTGATGCACGTTAAAGTAGTTCTTCTTCTATAGACGTAGTGTGGAAGTTCAGAGTGGAGTACCAGCTCAGGCATTGTCTTCGTCACTTGATCATGGTTCAATATTACGAAGTCCATTACCAATATCCGTCGTGTTGCCTTACAATGCGACATTAATAGACTCTCACTCATTCAAAAAGTCCAATTCTATACGGATTGTTCTTACTGTAAATTAAAATAATACCAAGATAGTTAAACATCATCATAATTAACGCCTATTTTAAGGTTATCTATTATTTCATAAAAGGCTCAGGAGTCTTTTTTGAGCTTATTTTCTTCTTATGCTTCTGCAGGGAAATTTTAAACAGCTTTTGACGGAGTAATAGATTCGATACGAATTGCCCTAAACTACTTGTTGATTATGAGGATAGCTTTGTTAGAGTAGTCATTGTTTCTGATTTCCAGCTGCAATAGAGTCCATTAGTTATCCTTATCGGTGGAAATCTCCCAATGTTGGCATTATCTACGAGAGTTATCTTTAAAATCGAAACGTGCGGTTTTTCAATTGGGACCTGGTCACTGCGGTACCTTTGGGAACGAACTGGACTACATTCTCAGTGAAAAGGGCTTGCGACTACAACAAACAAAGTATTTCCATTCTATAAGGCTACATATCAAGCAAATAATAGGAAAAAAGTTATAAATTCAAATTGAAGACAGAGTAAAATTAAAGAGTTGAAATACCAAGAATCTCCTTGCAATCTCGAGCAGTCCACGTCGGGGAGTTGTTGACCACTTCCGACTTTTACTGGCATGACTTTTTGATGAATCTTCATCACTTTTTCGGCGACGCTTTCTTTGCGAGAACTTTTGAAGCAATATGGTCATTTTATGTGTCATTTTATTTACTTGTATTGCTTTATGCTTTGATTTATTCAACAGAGGAAAAAATTTCCCCACACACATCCTAAGTATTAGTACTAAAAATAACTTTGATCAGCATCTAACAACAAATGATTGCATTACTCAATGGCTTTGATTTGAAATAAATATAATTTTAATAATAAAAAAGACAAATTTGGCTTACAAAAGGGTCTTAGAATGTTTATATTGGAAAAAAGGTTTTTTGGGAAGGGCCGAAAAATTTTTAAGAGCACTACCCTTCCTTTGGGGGCCTTTAGTTGTGGGGAACTGTGGGGGGGGTTTCATGAGTTCGAGCTTTGTTCCCTGAAGCCCCCCAGCAAAGAGAATTTGCGTTAAAAATTTCCAAAACATTTTCCTTTGGGGTCAGGGGAAGTTGGGGAGGGACTCGGGTGAAACACTTGGCCTTGCAAAACCCGAGGTCTGCCCCCAAAACCCCCGGGAGTAGCTGAAAAATCACGAAAATACCCTTCCCCCCTTTTCCCGGGAAATTTAATTGGCCCAAAAAGTATTTTTATCACATTGAAAAGAAAACATTTCAATCAATCAGATTCCATTGGATTTCATTTGAAAAAGAAAGACCCCAAATTATTTTTTTCAGGTTAGTAAATTATCACATACTTTTGAAATTCGAGATTTTTCTCTAATATATGCCCCCCAACATTATTCCCACGGACGGGCAACAGATTATTTTAGACCCCCTGAAAGGGGACGTTGATTGTTTATACAATGGACACAAAAAATAGACTAAGTGTGAGGCAATTTTGTTTCTCATTATCTACGCGTGATCGGAAAGCGAAGAATCACCAATCCTAAATTTTAAAATTTGTTTATTAAGATCTTTTCTTTAAAAACGTTTAAAAAAATAATAATAATCAAATTAAGTCAATTTTGGGTGAGAAGACACAATTTATTCCCAAAAAATTGCGTAATCACCACTATATCAACCTTACAGATTACCTATAATCTCAAAATACGCAGTTTTTTTATATCAATTTTAAAAGGCCCCGCAAACCTAGGTAACCGCATTCTTTGGGCAAATTGACGTTTTTCCCGGAATGGTATCCACCTTTACTTTAATACACAGGTACGGGGAGGTTTTTTTTCAAAATTTCCTCTAACCTGAACAAATCCTTTTAATCAAAACTGCCCCATATAGTAATTTCACAAGCCCCCGCAACGCTAAACTTTTACTATATAAGATTCCCAATTTCATTTTTTTTTGTTCTTCTTCTCGAGTTGGTTGGAAAAAAATTCCACGGGCCCCAAAAAAACCCCCAAAAGGAAAAAAACGCAATGGCTTGCCACAAAGTGTGTAGTTTGAAAAAAGGAATTCAAAAAAAAATTTTGGTGACGTCATCCCCCACCCCCCTATCCATATGGCCAGTTTTGCTTAATCGATCGTAGGGGTTGGGGTATTGCGTCATTAGGGAAAACAGCAACTGCATTCTGCCGGTGCCGAAAAACATCACGTTTGTTGTGAAACTTAAAAAATCACCCGAAAACATTTCAAACACAACCAATGCTTATGGAGATGAAACTTTTTCTCGTGCCAAAGGGAAAAGGGAAGAAAGGTTTTCAGGGGAAGGGGGTTAGTGGGAAAGATGATGAACCTGCTGGGTGGCCAAGGTCAGAGATTACAGACGAAGACATAGCCATAATTCGTGATAGGGAGTGGGTTTTTTTCCACATCGTTGGAAACTTTTTCCCTTTTACTGCATTGAAGTTTTAAAAAGAGTTGGGTGAAAACTTAAAAAAAAAAGGCCAAAATTTGGGTTTGGTGACTGGCTGTTCCCACCAAGACAATGCACCCCGTTTCCCCATTGGCCCCTAAAAGTCAAAAAATTTTCCCTGACCAGCAAAACGTTACTGTAATGGGGACCCTATACATTCTCCTGAATTGGTCCCCATATGACTTTTTTTTTTTGTTTCCTACGGGAAATTTTTGCTAAAGGGGAACTTTTTTTCCCTCAATTTTAAGGGGGGGTTCGGAAAAAACGAAAATCCCCTAAAGGGGAAAATTTCCCAAACCTTTTTAAATTGTTACCAGCAATGGCGGCCCAAATGCAGAAGTGTGTTAATGCTGAAGGGAATTTACTTTGAAGCTGACACTGTCACAAAAAGAACGATGCTGTAAGTATAATTATTTAAGGGGTCCATCCCCTTTTTTTTGTCACACCCCTTTTATTTTAGTTTGTTTGATTTAATAACTATAATTTAATAGTATTTAAATATGCGTCCAAAAAAAAATTCTGTTACTCCAAAAAATGAATATAAAGTGATTTAACACGGAATGTGAAGTGATTTCCATGGACAGTCGCACAAACCCGAGAGAAATACATCACAGAAAAAATAAAATGGAAATAATTTAATGCTTTTTGGATGGCCCGATATCATTTGATCCACGGACCAGTAACGATCCGCTGACCGAGGATTGGAGCTCTATAGTTCTCGAAGGTCCACTTATTGTATCGGTTTCATCATAAATATCAGGCATTTCCTGTATGTTTAATATTTATATGGCAATGATTAAAAAGATTTAGTCACGTTTGACAAAAATTATTACTTTATAGGCATTCTGCATTAATTGTGTATTATGATTCGCTTTCATTACATACATAATTTCAATAGATTCGTAAGATATTTTTTTACGGGAATAGGCAAATTTTATATTCGGAAAATGTTTAAATTTGGGAAATTGTTTAGGGGTGCTTTTTTGAATCTACTTAGAGCGGGTGGCGACGAACCCTCAAAATTTTTGGGAAAAATGTGAAAACGTAAAAAAAAAACCCAAAAAAGCGTTAAAGTTATAAGTTTGTCCTAACTTTATTTGTAATAATTAATTTATCGGTATGTTAAAATTTTTTCAAAATTATTTAGGTTATAATTTGATTAGTGTTAATTTGTTTTTTGATCACCCCTGATTGCCCCATGATTGATTGATAAATGGCGCCAATACATGGCGATAAATCTTTACACAGACGTTAACACATGTTGTGCTACTTGAAGTTGAAAAGTGGTCATGTACGATAAGTCATTGATTGCTAAAACAATACCCCCTTTGGTCAAAATTTTTAGATGTTTGGAATTTTCCGTAATCTTTTTTTGAGCAGAGAACAAAAAATTTGAAAAATAGAGGAAAGAATCAAAATATGGTATTTTATAGAAAATATTATATTATCCTTGTCCCTTTTTGCTGCGGTTGTTTAAAAATTCTTAAAAACTTGAAAAACTTTTTTTTTGGTAAAAAATCCCATTCTTATCAAGCAGGGTATGAAGTATCGACCTACGGATGTTGGGGTTGTTTCTCACAATTCAGGTTTTCACAATCAACGGAGATTGAAGATTTTTGGAAATTAGGTTTTTTATATTTAAATTGGACCAGTTATATGGAGGGGAAAATACTATTAATGGAAACCTATCAAAGCAGGAAAGATGTTCCATGGTATGGGGATTAAAAGAAAAATATATTTAAAAAAATAATTTTAAAATTTAATATTAACACAAAGGGGTTGAATTTTCGAAATAATGAGAAAAAACTTAATTTTGGTTAGATGATTTTAGAGACTCATCATAAAATTATTTTTTTACCATATAAATAATCAAACACGATAATTATTGTAAAATGTACATTGCAACATTTCATCCTTCCTTCACCGTCAAATCTCTCCGATCTAATCCCTTTCCCATCTTCCGCTTTATGGGGCCTTTTCCGAGGGAAGTGATTTTTTTTAAAACTAAAAAAAATCCGTTATATGAACCAGATATTATTTTTCTTGTAAGTATTCAGTAGGTGCTTTTCATAGCAGTAAGTGTTAAAAAGTACTAAAATGCCTGCTTTTCTTTAACAAAAATTACTTTGAATTATTGCTATAAAAAAACGTAATTAATACCTAAACTTCGATACCCTTGTTTTTTGTACTTAACATATGAATTAATTAATTTTATTTTTCCTTCATCTATGTACCAGCGAGAATCTTTTCGGCATAGGTAGGCTTTGAAATTCTAAAAAAATTTCGAACCACCCTACTGTGCATCAATATCTTTTCTATATGACAACTTAACTATAGACGTTCGTAAAATTTATATGTATATAGGAAAAAAATGGGGCGCAGCCGGTGGTATAGGTATCGGACCGTGGCGCCTTCCGAGTTCGAGCCCAGTACCCCCCAAAACCCGCCGTGTGGGGCAGCGATGCCGTTAAATCTGTCGAGGCTGAAACGTCCTCCCGGGGTTTGGGGTGGTAGTTAGGGAGGGGGGCCACTCAGGTGTTGTCCCCGTCCTTTACCAGGTTCAAAATTCGTGGTCGTCCCAAAAATTGTTGCTGAACAGTGCGACGTTAATATTCAATCAATCAATCGGGCAAAATGTTTGAAAAACAGAGAAAAATCAAAAATATAATAATTTGTAGAAAACAGCTCTATATTAATCATGTCCCTCAGTAGAAATATTTCGTGTTTATTCGTAACATATGTTCCTTAAAAATTTGAAAAAATTATTTCTGAAGTAATTGGGGAAAAAATTTTCCTTCCGAGGTTTGCTATCGACTTATGGATGGGAATGTGCCCGCTTTTTAGAATACAGATGTGTTAAAAAAAGGGATCTTTTTTTGGGTTTTGGGAATTTTTTTGAAATTTAAATTTTACATATATTGATATAATCTCGTTTAAAGCGGTTGGAAATGTTCGCTGCCGTAAACGTAGATTTAATATTTAACTTACATCTTCCAAAAATTTAACAAATGTAATTTTAAATTAATATTCTTTTATGTCTCTTCAAACATTGTTTATTTTTTAAATCTTTCTTTACAATAGTATTAGGGAAACGGGTTCTACTCGTGGTTCTTCTACTAATCATCTTGGGGAAACTATTTTTTGGTTTTCCCCGACTTTAAAAAACACATAAATGGATAATTTTCATGATATTTAAAATGTCACTTTAGATTACAATACATGTATAAAATTGTTTTAAGGACATTTTAAAAAAAAAAATTATTTTAAGAAAATATTTTGGCAAAAAATTAACTTTGAATAAACCTTTTTTTAAAAAAGTTCTCCCCTTTTTTGAAAAAAAGCTTCTATTATAAAATATTTTGCCTGTATTAGCCCGACCTCTCTACAGAGGCTCAACAATAATTTTTTAAAAAATTTACATTACCCAAATTTCAGCCAAAATTTAAATAAATATCAGCTTTTTTTCTTTAAACCCCTCCTCTGTTTTTCGTAAAACATGGATAAACCCACTTCTAAGTTATATATTTCAAAAATTCTGGTTGAACCCTGTACAGAGGTGTGAGCTATATACAGGCAAAATATTATAATAGAAGCATTTTTTCACAAAAGGAGAACATTTGGAAAAAAGGTTATTCTAAGTTAATTTTTTGCCGAAATATTGTATTTAAATAATTTTTTTGTCAAAATGTGTCCTTAAAACAATTTTATACATGTATTGTAATCTAAGTAACACTAAATATCATGAAAATTATCCATTTTTGTGCTTTTTTAAAATCACGGTTCCGAACGTACTCTGATAACATTAAAGCTATAATAAGTTACAATTGTGTTAAGATCGTGTCTGCTTCTTCTCCAAGCCCTCTTACACCCGCGACAGTAGTGGTATATATGATAAATATAAATAAAATAAACTCTGCGTATGATAGCTATCAGGTTCTAAGCATTTTTTTTGTTCAAGAGCGAATTCAGTTTCACTAAAATCCTAAGTAATAACTAAAAATTTCTATTCACTAAATCGTATGTTCTTCAACATTATTTTCATAAGACTTCTGCCCACCGAAAAAAAAATTACTTATGAATTCATTCACATTTTATAAACGTAGAATGATATTTGAGAAATTTTCCATTCCCTTTATACCTGCGGTTGCCTAGAGGTAGGGATTGTGCAATATCGGACCAAAAATTCAATACCGGTATTCGATATTTTTAAGTCTTAATACCGGTAGTAGAAATTTTAGAAAGAGAAAGAAAACACAGGTGTTTCTTCGTTTTAATTGTCAGTTTTATTAGAGAGTGTAAATATGACAAAAAATAATTTTTAACTTATAACGGTATATTAAGAATCGCAAAAAAGTAAAGGAACATCTTATTTATTTAAATCACAAAAAGTGAAAATATCTTCAGTCTGTGGTACTATTGCAAATTTTTGAAATGTGATCTTAAAAAGCATAATGCATCAATTGTACTGTCATTAAACCTGGAACGTAATATTGTGCAGAAATTACAAGCTGTTGAAAACGCTCTTTCGACATCTACGCTAGTTGATGGTACTGTTAGCAATGCGTGATATGCTTTTAAATGCGCGATATTCTCATATAAGTAATGAAACTAAACCGAATTATTAGCAATTGCTTATTCATTAATATGGGTTATTATTTTTATGAGTATATATCTAATGAATCTGAAAAATATTTTGAACCTTAAAGTATGACATGCAAATACAAATGCGAATAACAAACTCACCAATTAAAAAAGTGTGTGTGTGTACTTATGTACTCACGTAAGAAGTTATACTTCTTTGGCGTAACAAGATTAAAATCTTTCTAAAAATCTTTTGCAGGGCAAGCTGGGCCAAGGACGAAAGGCGGTCACAAGCAGAGTTGAACGATACTAACCTTCAGTCAATCGGACCAGCCAAACCTGAGATAATCACGATTTAAATAAATTTAAACACCCCAGCACACAGGAACAATAGGACCAATAATATGGGGAGGGGGTCGAAGGCGGGAATGATATGTCCCGTTCTGCATATTTCTAGACAAAGCATTTTCGTATCCGTTCCTACGGAACGCAAAGCAAAGGTTCACGGACGTGGGGGTATAGCTCAGTAGTACAGCATTCGACTGCAGATCGAGAGGTCCCCTGTTCAAACCCGGGTGCTCCCTTCTTCAGGGAAGTGAAGAGAAATTTTTTTCGAGAATTCGAAGGCGGGAATGATCTGTCCCTTTCTGTATATTTCTAGACAAAGCATTTTCGTATACGTTTCTACAGAACACAAAGCAAAGGTTCGCTGACGCGGGTGTATAACTCAGTGGTAGAGCATTCGACTGCAGATCGAGAGGTCCCAGGTTCAAACCCTGGTGTCCCCTTCTTCAGGGAAGTGAAGAGAAATATTTTTCTGATAATTTCGAAGGCAGGAATGATTTTTCCCGTTCTGTATATTTCTAGACAAGGGATTTTCGCATCCGTGACGGTTTTGCGTCACATCCGTGACGGTGTGCGCGCACATTGTAAAAATTTACTCTCATCCTATTTCTCTAACACCCAACAAAGAAGTATAACTTCAAAAATATCTAAATATTACGCACTTTATATTCACAACTACAACTTGGTTGTCACAGATACGAATATCGGACATATACTATTTTATTGTGTTGGCGATCTCTGAACATATAATGGAGACAAAAAAAAAAAAATTCTAGTAAATACCGAAAAACTGGTGCTTAAACTTGTGAATACCGTTATTACAAAATTGCCCAAATGGCTCAAAATACCGGTATCCGGTATTGCAGTCCCTATTTAGAGGTTATGGTCATGAACTCGTGGTCAGCGTGTCGCGAGTTCGAGCCTTCTGTGCCACTGTAGATCCGCATTATAGAGTGGCTGTGACGTTTGAGAAAAATAATGGTGGCGGGATATTTATTAATTTAAATATTTGTTTTATTTCGTCACAGCTATTATAAATACAGCATATACATTAACGTTATTAAAAATATTATTGATATCATCAGAGTCCCGAATTGATGTTGATGAGGGAGGAGGTCACATCCACTCTCAACGATGCTTTCAAACCGTCTTCTTTCTGCCCTCTCTAGGGTCTCGGGATGGTAGCGGTCGGCCTTTTTATCCTAATTACATCCAGGTTCGTGGGCGGAATAGTAGAGTTCTTCGTGGTGTCAAAGGTTGCCGGGGAGATGCTCAAAGACAAGACCTCGCAATATTTTAAGGGTGCAGGTGTTCATAGAGACGTGGTTATCCTATCCACAAAAAAGCCGATTTACAGCTGTGTGACGGGAACGTTATAGGGCTGATGGGTAGGTTGAAAAGGGCGATGGCAACTCAGGTGTCGTCCTCGACACTTAATGGAGATTAGAAATTACGAAGTCCGTCGCCAATAGCCCTTATGTTACTTTATAGCGCAACGTTAATATAGCTCTCTCTCCCTCCCTTTATAGACCCTTCGTGCTAAGGGGCCCGATAAACGTTAAAATGTTGAGACTCAAACATCCTCCCGTTAATGTCGTGTGGAAGTTGGGAGAGGGAGATAGTGCCAGTGCAGGTATCCTCCTCGTCACTTGACCATGATTGAAAATTACGATGTTCGTCGCCAAAAGCTTCGAGTAGCTGAATAAGGGACGTAAACGTTCACTCACTCACTCACTCACCTCACCCTCCTCCTTTATACTTAAATAATCGTTAATGCTGGTTATTTGCAAACAGTGTAATTAATTTTGGAACCACAAGTCTTAAAAAGTCAATATTGATCGTGTTTAAATTAGGAAACAAGCCTGAGATACTTTTTACGAAAATTTAATGTGCGATTAACAAAAAATTAAATTTAAAAATGTAATGAATAATTATGGGATTTATATTTTGAGAAGAAACATAAAATACGAAATTTTCAACAAAAAAGAATTGCTATGTTGAAGAAAGAATTGTTGAAAAAATGTTAGATTCAATAACAAAATTTCGTTCGAGTGACGAGATTTAATAATGATTTTTTTTTTTCAAAAATGAGTTTTTTTATGTAGTTATATATAGAATATTGAATTTTATCTTTCTTAGGGCACGTCGAAAATGTTACAGTTTTTTTAAAGCTTTTGTGAAATCGAAACACTTTTGAGAATTCTTTTATAATATTTGATTTTCTTCCTTAAAAAAAATTATTTTGCACTTTGAGAATCTCTTTTCTCTATTAGCCGCTATGATAATACCGAACTCAATATTGAAATTAGTATGATTTTTTTAAAACTGTGGTACTAAGTGAAAAAAAATCCTCCTCCCCCAAAAAATTCTACTTTGTGCATGAATGAATTTTGATAACTCCTTTTTCTGAAGTTTAATATTTATCCACATATGTATCAAAGAAAGTAATGAGATTCTATTATAGAGAGAAAAAAAATTTCAAACGATATTTTTCCCTTTTTTACGTTGTTTTCTTTCTTCCTCTGCACTCCTCCTCCCTCTGAAAAGGCAAAACGTTACATTTTTTGATAAATCAATATAAAGAAGATTTCATTTTAAAAGATGGAAATACTTATATTATTCCAATGCAGTCATCAAATTATTTATTTTTTGTTCTCTTCCATTTTCTACAAATACTAACTCTCGTGGAGTTTACTTAGTTGATACAAAAAGATTATATATTAAAATTATTTGTTCCTTCATTGTTATTTTTTCTGCAAAGAACCATATAAAATACAATTGTTTTTCTTATGAAATATAACAATTTTTCGCTACATAGCTGACATCACAAGTTTTGTACAACATATCTCACTAAATATATTCACATCTAATTACAATAAAATCTGTTTTTGTGCGGTAAATAGGAACCACATAAAAAAATTCGCACAAAAGAATATGGAAACATTTCATAAATGCTTACATATAACTAACAACTTTGTTGACATACTACAGAAAAGTTTTTTTACGCGGTGGAGAGGGACCGCATAAAAAAAGTCGCACTTAAAAATTACGTCAATTATTTACGAAATTAATGAGAAAGTGATTAAAGAAAATAAAATAAAGTAAATAAAGAAAATAAACAATTAAATTCCACATGGAAATATTTAATAAAAACGTTTAATTTCTCATTGTATACATGGAGAAATTTTCAAAATACTCATACATAGTTCACTGCTACTCATCGTAATCTAAAGCGTGCATCTTCCTGTTGTTGTTGTGTCCTTCCCGAACTGAAGGAATTAATATTGCCAGAGCCTGAGACAGGTTGAACTTCTTCACGATAGATGGCGACACCACCTATCTCCACATCCACAATTTAGGCATGGATCTGGAGGGGAGGGAAATATTCTCCAGACCCGTGCACTCGTGATTCAGCCCACAAGACTTTCGGACCCACTGATTTAACGAGCATGTGCTCCGCGTGTACTCGGAGGTACGGGCATCGAACCCAGGACTTCCGGTCCGGAGTCCGGTGCTCTAACCTCTAGGCTACCCACGGCATCTTCCTGTGATAAATTAGTTCAAAATAGCTTTCGTCACTCGGAGATACAAGTTCAATTGATTTATTTTTTTGCACCTTAAGGTATCCGACTACGTTCGGAACCGTGATTTTAAAAAGCGCATAAATGGATAATTTTCATGATATTTAGTGTCACTTAGATTAGAATTCATGTATAAAATTGTTTTAAGGACATTTTGATAAAAAAAATTATTTAAATACAATATTTCGGCAAAAAATTAACTTAGAATAATTTTTTCCCCAAATGTTCTCCTTTTGTGATAAATGCTTCAATTATAATAATATTTTGTCTGTAAATAGCTCAGACCTCTGTACAGAGGCTCAACTAGAATTTTTGAAAAATATAACATAGAAGTGGGTGTATCCATATTTTACGACAACAGAGGGAAGCAATTTTAAGAAAAAAACGCCAATAATTATTTAAATTGGTGGTAACTCTGAAAATAATGTGAATATTTCAAAAATTCTAGTTGAGCCTCTGTAGAGAGGTCTGAGCTATATACAGGCTAAATATTATCATAATAGAAGCATTTTTCACAAAAGGAGAACATTTGGAAAAAAGATTATTCTAAGTTAATTTTTTGCCAAAATATTGTATTTAAATAAATTTTTTTGTCAAAATGTCCTTAAAACAATTTTATACATGTATACTAATCTAAGTGACACTAAATATCATGACAATTATCCATTTATGCGCTTTTTTAAAATCACGGTTCCGAACGTAGTCGGATACCTTAAAGTAAGCGATAAGTTTTTGTGACGACGGTCGGTTGGTCAGTTACTTGTGAACGTCACGACAGCCAGATTAGCATGATCGAAGCTCTTTTTGGAATTTCAAACTCCTTTCGTATTTGTTATCTATTGTAAGAAAATGCTTTTCCAATTTGTTGAAAAGCTTGATCCTTGGATATATTTTACCGCTCTCAAAGAATCTGGTTCTTCTTGTCCGTCTTCATAATCTATCAAATTATTGATAAAGTCACTGTCGTGGAAAGTTTCATCTTCAATCAAGAGCGTGCTGCTAGTACATTGAGAAAGCAATTGAATGTGCATTGTCGAGAGACCGTTTATAAACTCTGAACAGAGCATTTTGAAATGCATATATGTACATTGATAGAAAACATTACAATGGCGCCAAAGCCGTTAAAATTTATATACCTCATAAAAAAAATCGCACACACACACAAAAATCGTACAAGAATAAAATCTCATGACAAAGGACCGCTCTAAAACAGACTCCACTGTACATAATTTTTCACAACGGTCTGGAAAAAAGAACCAATAAATGATTTAGTATCAACCTCTCCAGAATTCCACATCACACTAAATGAAAACTAATTGTATGATAAAGTCAAACGCAATTAATTTTTTTGGAATTAGAACTAAATTCCATGACCTCCCATTCAAATGTTTCGAATCTTTAGATGCACGAATTAGGAATTTACATCTTTCGTTATACTGCGTATATAAGTTGTGAGAATTCTAGTTTTAAATAACTTGTGAAATTATAAAATAATTTCCAAAATTAAAATAAGTAATTAATTTTTTTAAAATGGAAACCAGAGTGCATTTTCACCACTGAATGATTTAAAAGTGCACCGAACGCATATGATAAAAACTTTATTAAATGAATAACACATTTTAAAACACTTTTTTTAGTTAAAGATTTCGAACAAAAGTGTGTTCTAAACTTTTTTTAATACAAGATCTTTTTCGAAGATTTCTACGAATGTGTTACTCGCCATGATGTATGTTAAATTTGTCGAGCTCAATGTCCTTCAGTTGGCGTGGTGTGGTAGTTTGGATAGTTTGGTGCCAGCTCAGATGTCATCAATGTCACTTGACAAGGCTCAAAATTACGAGGTTCGTTACCAACAGCCCTCGTGTTGCTTCATAGCGTAACTTTAATATAATTATCACTCTATCTACAAATGTGTTGCCAAAAAATATTTAACTGTGTTCTATATTTGTGCTTTTTAGATTGAGAAATAAACTCTCACTTATTTATTCATAACTTTTTATACTATTTTTCTCACAAAAAATAGTAATAAAAAAATTTTAATTCTTTTTTTTTTTTGTCAAATTATATTTTGCTCTTAAGGTATCCGAGTACGTTCGGAACCATGATTTTAAGAAAGCACATAAATGTATAATTTTCATGATATTTAGTGTCACTTAGATTAGAATACATGTATAAAATTGGTTTAAGGACATTATAACAAAAAAATTTATTTAAATACAATATTTTGGCAAAAAATTAACTTAGAATAACCTTTTTTCAAAATGTTCTCCTTTTGTAAAAAATGCTTCTATTATATTAATATTTTTCCTGTAAATAGCTCAAACCTCTATACAGAGGCTCAACTATGATTTTTGAAAAATTCACATTATTAGTTACAACCATTTGAAATAATTTTTTAAAATTTCTCCCTTCTGTTTTTGTAAAACATGGATAAACCGACTTCCAAGTTATGCATTTCAAAAATTCTAGTTGAGCCTCTGTACAGAGGTCTGAGCTGAATACAAGCAAAATATTATTATAATAGAAGCATTTTTCACAAAAGGAGAATATTTTGAAAACGTGTCATTCTATGTTCATTTTTTGACAAAATATTGTACTTAAATAATTTTTTATTGTAATACTATTCTTAACCCAATTTTATATACATTTTCTAATCTAAGTGACGCTAAATATCATAAATATTATCCATTTTCACGCTTTTGCAAAATCACGGTTCCTAACGTAGCCGGATACCTTAAGTTTTTTAAAAAAAATATTGGAACAAGAGAAAATACACATAATGAAATCGCTTCGTAAATTGTAACTTAAGAAGTTTACTAAAAGTAAGCAAAAAAATTTTAAACGAACAAGATTAAAATTTTGATTTTTAAAAAGTTAGAAACAAAGGAAAAACAAAGGAATAGAAAAAAACCATGAAGTACCTATTTCAATTTTTTTCCACTCATAAAAATCCTTTAAATAATTAAGAAACTAACTAATTGTTCCCATTTCAGCAACATATATTTCAAACAAAATTTGTTATTACTTTTTAAATCAACTTTGCAAATATGTCGATAACGATCGATTATAAAAATACAATTTAACAAAGCTTTCTAATGGAGAATTAAAACCCCAAAGCGCACTTATAGAAGCGACTTTTTATTAAACTAGCGGGTGGAAAATTACTTTATCAATAAAATCAACACTTATCAGCGTCACAATAATTACATGTCAACCCAAAAACACGTTCTTGAAGATGCTCAGTTTGTGTCATTCTTTCCCCTCTAAATCTTCACTACTCTGAAACTGCAATGCTCCATCAGAAGTTCCGGCAAATTGAGGCAACCCTTAAATGGATGCAACTCTAGCTCCATTATCGCCCTTTGGCAACATTTTCTTATGAAGATGAATAGTGTAAAAAGTTGGCGACTTATTACATCATTGAGGTTGTTGGCGACAGAGTCGAAACTCATTATGGCAAGCTAGCTTGGCGACGTTGGAAACAGTTTTTAACCGGCAACCCCGTACGATTGTGGGCGCAAAAGCAAATTTTGCATCTCTTGTTTGGCGTCCTCGAAATTCTGTGGATCTGTTAGTCGAATTTTCGGTCTTGAGGAATACCTGTCAGTTATTCGGACGCACGAGCGGTGTTCGGTTTTTGTTTTTGGATTGGGCGCTTCGTTTCCAAGCGGGATTTTATTATTTGGAATTTTGAAATTTCCTGTGATTGATTTTATTTTCACTGGTTCCATCATGACGGAAAATTTAACCAAATTGCCTGTGAAGAGCATTTTGAGGAAAAGTTCTCTCACTTTTATCGAACACGATGATTCGGAAATACAGTAAGTGAATTATTTTTCTTTATACAAGTAATATTATTCCATTTTTAATTCGAATTTTTTCTTTTTCGGTGCATAACCTGACTTGAAATGTTCTTTCTAAAAATTTTAAGAAAGCATTAATATACTGTATGTAATAAATATATTTAGAACTAGAACTGCACGTGGTATTATTATTATTTACTATAAAATCTAACACGATATATTTTTTAACAAAATCTAACGTGATCTAAAATCAAAGAATTTATTTTAAGTAGAAAGAGAAAATTTTCGAATGCTTTCCGGAAAATTTAATTAAATATTTATTTTTAGTCTAAGAAATGCTGGCCCATCTAAAAAATATTAAACTCATTAAATTTTTGTAGAAAAAAATTTGTTTAAAATTCAAGTGTGATTTGATGTATTTGAATAAGTGGGGGGAAAAAAATTCTCTGTCTTTAAAAACTAAATTAGAAATTTTGTCCCAAAAGATTTTTTTATTTTTATTTTGAATTTTCTAAAAACAATTATAAATTGCTTTTATATTTTGACAAAATTTTGAATAACTTATGGTGCTGTACCGTATAGCGAAAGTAATAATAAATTAAAAACTGCATGTATGGCGTATGTAAATTCCGATATTTTGTTTGTTTGTTCAAAAGCTTATATTACTGTAAAATTTTACTTGCTAAAACAAATTTATTTTTGAGCGATTGGAAAATAATTATCAAAAATAAAGTTTCACTACAATTTTTTAAACGAAGTTTAAATTTTTCTTTCTGTAAAATATATTTAGTTAATTAATACTTTGAAAGATTAATACATAATTATTGCAAGATAGTCAATGTAGAGTGGTTTATTAGTTGGCACGTAAGCCAACACACACAACCAACGATTCATATTACTTCATATATCTTGGGGAAAAAACATTTTTACAGTAGTATTCTCAATAGGGAGTCAGAGATTTTTAATACAACTGTTCTTACGATATTTGCGATAGAACATAATTACGTTAAATTAATAGTTTTATTAATTTTTTATGTTTCATACTTACTCTAAATATTTTATTAATTATAGCATAATTTGCTATAATGAAGGATTTTTATTATATGTATAAACAATACTTTTTATTCGGTATTTATCACATTTTCCTGGTTTTGATTGTTGTTTTTTTGCATTCGAACTATCACACTATAAGCATTTTTATTGTGAAAGCACAAATATTGGAAATTAGCGCAATAAGGAAAATGTTGAATTGAAGTTAATCAAATTGTTTTATCCGAACAAAGTCAAATAAATATATATATATATATATACTTTTTTTTTGAAAAAAAATTTAATGTGCATATATTAACATCTATAAAATTGTAAGGTCTTTGTAAGTAAATTTTTGAGTTCCAGAATTTGGAAATAATTATTTCACAGGGGATTTTATACTAAAAATTTGCTTGATAACTAAAATAAATGGCATAACGTACACCCCACATCGTGTGTGTGGGGGAGGGAGGGTTTAGGCCCCCAAACCTGACCTAGTTGGGGCCCAAGTGTTCTCCGTTACGCCACTGACTAAAATATTCTCTTTTTCAAGCATTTTAAGAAATGTCCCACTGTCATGTTTTATTTTCGCGAAATAAGTTATTTATTTTTTTTGAAATGGTTCTGATTCTGAAAAAAGAATTGAAAGCTCTGAACTTTGGGTCAAAAAGCTGGGCTACAGCTTTGAGCTTCAGGTCAAAGCATTAAAGCTTTAAGTTAAAGCATTCTATTTTCCTTAAAAATAAAAATAATAATAATAAAATAATCCCATAAGCCTTATCATTTTATATAAATGTGAAATAAGAATAGATAACAAACATATCTTGTGAGTGAAAACTAAATATAACATCCAGGCTAGATATAATTATTTTACAGTAAAGTATAAAAAATATGTTAATTTTATAAAGAGAAGAAGTTTTGATAATGAAGCGAAATTGCTCAAATTTTTTTGTGAGTTTTTCATTCTTTTTCCCTACTACAGTTGCAAATTTATAATTTCATTTCTTTCCAGAAATCTAAAATAGTAAAATTTCCACTCTCTTAACCATTTTTTCTAAAGGTCATAATTGATTGAAACTTAAAAAAACAATCTTTTCCTTTAATTTTTAAATAACAAAATATTTTGTATTGAAAAATTCTTTTTATATAACTGTTTCCATTTTCTGAACATTACAAGCCATCAACATGGAATTATACTTATTGGTTACTTATTTTATTTTATTTCAAAACAGATTTACTAAAACAATTGCAAATTTTGTGTTGGTTTCTCACGTTAGTTAAAATGTTTGATGATCGAGATAAATGTAGCTTACATAGTATTAAAATTTTATCAAGATATATTTATATTACATACACAAATTAAATAGAATTTATATTTCATATAAATACCACCTGCTTGCAAAACTGAAAATTTTATTTTTCGTGCAGATTGTGTCATATGATTGAAACATCATAAAAATGGGTCATATTTAATTGAAATTAATATAAATATTAAAATATTAAGACTATTAGGTATAAAAATAATATTTAGATCAAAAATCAGCGCTTATTATTTTTTATTTCAACTATCAAACGATAAGAATTGAAACTATTTCGACATCAATAGAATTATTCATATCGATACTGAATTGAAGTTGGAGATATCGTTTGTGGTTTTAAAGAAAAAAAATGTCTTGCGCGTTTAAATTTTTTTTTGCTGTGAATTTTTTTATTTGAAAATGAATTATTTAATGAATTTCAGAAACCGATAGATATTACATTCAACTTGAGTGATCTAATATTTTCAAATAATTTTTTTGAGATAATCTTTTAAGTCAAGAAAAAATTACCGAGGGCAATGTTCTTCGATTGGTTGATAGAAAAAAAAATAGAATATATTTGCATTATCTCTTCTCTTTCGAATTACTGAGTAAGCGATGGCAGATTAATATTTACGTAGTTGGAACAAAAGAGTTTTGTCTCTTCATCGTGTTATCGTTCTGGCAATAAAAAGTTTAGATATGATAATCTGAATGCTAAATTTTTCAATGAGAAGTATAAAGGTTATGGAAATATTTAGATGCGTTTTTTTCAGTCATAAAGAAATCAGTCTGAAGGATTTGAATTGATTTTTTTCTTTTATATCTGATGACTTAATTTTTTTACTTACTTTTTTTTTCGCAAAAGTTTTAAAAATATATTATTGTATATTTTAGAATAAATAATTAGCTCATGATTAAAAATAACTTTTAAAGTAACTGTTATTAAAATTATACACAACTCTTTTAAATAATAAAATGAGTTTTTATTTTTTATACACGTGAACATTAAATTATAAATTCCATCAGCTGTTGGTTTTATCAAGTAGTCATGCAGAGAAATTAATGACTATATTTCAAAGGATTTTATTTCTCAACAATTTTTAAATTAATAATGTTCGATCCTTTTTTTTGGTAAAATATTTGGATTTTTTTTTATATATTAGAAAATGTTTTTTTAAGTTTATGATGAAAAGCAAATTGTTGTCTTAAAGTGACATAAAATGCAAAATAAATTAACATGTACTTTTTTCCGAGTTTTATACCTTCCTTTTATTAATATATGATAAACAAATCATATGCCTGTCAATTATTTTTTTCGGACTTATTTATTTGGTAAAAAAAATGTTTAAAAATGATAATTTTTGAGAGGAAATTATTATTCTGAAAGCCTATTCTTCTAGGTATATTATTTGTGTTTGAAAATAACTAAAACATTTACAACTAGCGTCGAAATTTCCTTTTTTAATTAACTCTGCACTTTCTCCTTTTTTTCAGTCAAATTATATACTATTCAGAAACGTACGAATTTTAAATGAGCAACGGATATTTTGATTACATCAATAGTGTTAAAAATATCTACATTGTCAAAGTAGCAAGTCATTTAGATATTTGTTTTGTTTAACGAAATTTCATTATAAAAAATATAAATAGGCATTATTAATCTGAATCATTTAAATTTATGTTTAAATTTATCAAATACGAAATATAGAATATATTTTTTGTTGTTTTAAATTATTTTTGTTGAAATAATTTTTAATGCAAAGGAAATAAGATAAAAGTATAATAGTTAAAGCTGAAATACAAAGAAAAACAGGAAATGAGAACTTTAACGGCCATTTTTTTTTATTTTGATTTAAAATTTCCATTGAATCAATTTCAAGTGGTGTTTTTAATTAAGAAATCGAAGTCGAAATTTGAAAACATTATCCATTTTATTCATTTCCGCGTTAGAAGAAAAGTAACAATACAAAAAGATAAAGATAATAAAAATTAAGAAAAAAATATTCAAATGAGTCATATTTGGCAAAGAACTTGAAAATAGATTCATTTTGATTTTCCGCCTTTCAAAATTAATTCTTATATTAATTTAATCCGAAAAGAACTGATTTAATCGAAATATATCCATATTTGGAAAAGAAATTGAAGTGTATTATTATTTTAAATAAAAGAACTTGGCAAATTCTGTTTGTTAGGAATAGTACCTGTTATTTACCTTTAATTGTCATATATTTATGCCGTAACTTTTAAAAGATTTGATTACTATGATATTTTCTTTAGTTTGATTAAATTAGAGTTGTTCATAACAATTTTTAACTCCAGAAAAATTGTAATTTTTTTTGCTTAAGTGTATATTTTTTAAACGTTAAAATAAACTAAATTTAATTTGAAAGAGTTAAATAATTTAAATTGTAATAAAGTTAGAAGTCTGAAAATATTTTATAGAAATCCGATAGTACAAGAAAAAATGAACTTGAGAGAGCTAAAAGACACTGCTATGAATAACCTGTTCGCAAAAGCATGTAGGTTATCAATGTAAGAAGTGAACGTTTAAAAAAATTTAATGTAATTTAAAAACCTTCTAAATTAACTAATAAAAATATGATGCTATAAATATCGTTTTTAAATATTATAAACATTAATTTTTTGATTGAATTTTTTTGAATATTATTTTTGTTTGTTATAAATGCTAATTTTAACAATAAATTAATATGAATATTATTTTTAGATATAAATATTTTTAAACAACTGGTAGTTTAAACTAAATAAGTAAATTGCAACAAAAATTTACCAAACAATTAAAAATAAAATACAAAAAGTTTATTATATTAATGAAACTATTAACACTCCGATTATAAAAAAAATAAGAAAAAAAGAAAAAGCAATTATAGTATCTTTGCTGTTTAGCATTTGCTAAATTAGTATACTCCGCCTTAAAGTTATATGTGAGCATTTGTTTTATACTCCTAAATTATATATTGTGCACTTGTGAAAGAATGTATTTTCTTGGACTTACAGAAGATTAATGAGTTTTTGATTATACCCTCTTGAGTTAAAGGAGCGGGTTATCCTTGATAGGGAAATTTGTGACTTAAAAAAAATTCTCGTGATACTCACTATATTTAGAATTAGTCATCTTATTTCTATGGTACTTTAGTGACCCCGGTAGATTAGTGGTTATGGTCACGGTTTCGTGATCAGCGTGTCGTTAACTCGAGGGCTAGTACCACTAAAGACCTGACGTGTAGAGGGGGCCGATGCACGCTAAATCTATCTAGGCTCAATATATTCCCGTTAGTGTGGTGTGGCAGTTAGAAGAGGGAAGTGCCAGCTCAGGTGTCGTCCTCGTTACTTGACCGAGGTTCAAAATTACAAGGTCCGTTGCCAATAACCCTTAACATTCACCTTATGCTACTTCAAATTATATCCCACAAATCTAGAGTATGGGAATTTTTTCACCACAATAAAATACATCCGTAAAGAATTGAAACAATGAAATGCTTTTATTTTTTTACTAATAACTAAAAAGGTTTCTTGTGTATTTTTTAAGTTTTAAAATTTAATAAAATGAAGTAAAAAATGTCACTCTAAAAGTATTTGGATCGAAATTTCTTTCTTAGCATTCATTCAATTCCTACTATTAGCTCACACTCTCTATACATTTATTTATTTATCTTTGTGGAATTTTCAATCGTTAATAAGATACATTTTAAAGCACTCAGTTGAACTGAAATTTCATATACATGATTATTTTAGATAACAATACAGTTTTTAATTATAATTAAAAAATTAATTGATTAATACTAATTATTCAGAGAATTACAAATACAGCCACGTTGGCATCATTTTTGGCGACTTAGCGACCCTTTTGTCGACTTGTGTCAAAACATGAAAATGTTTTTTTCTCACATTTTAAAGCGCGCGTTTGAGCTGCAATTTTCTATACACTATTGTTTGGGGGTAAAAATACGATAATTTAATTGTAATTAGTCAAAATCAATTGATTGAAACTAATTATTTAAAGAATTGCAGATACAGCCACGTTGGTTTCATTTTTAGCGACTTGAGTCAAAACTTTAAAAGATTTTTTTTTTCTCACGTTTTAAAGCATTCAGTAAAACTGAAATTTTGTATACACAATTGTTTTGATGACAATGCGATACTTAAGTGATAATTAATAAAAATTAATTACCTTTTAATGTTGTGATTCTGTCATATGTATATACATATTTATATTAATAGTGACTATTAATAAAAAGTAACTAAAATAAATTTTTCTTTGTTGATCTAAGTAGGAATTGACTTAAAAATTTTTTTATATATTATTTGTTGGTATGTATTTCGATACAATGATGTATGTAATGAAATTTAAATTTTAAAATATTATTAACATCTTCAGAGAGAGCTTTTATTACTTTCACAAATTCAAGATGGTGGGTGGCTAGGACTTCAAGTTACATGCCAGTTTTGATAAACAAGTTTTTCAGAGTAAAATCTATGTAGGATGCCCAATTGTGACATCTCACGCGTCCTTTCTCTAACATAACCTCTGTGTTCTTTGATGGCCATGATTAATGGCAAATCTTTTCCAACCCAAATCCAAGAAGTGAAACGAAGGCTAGATGCAAATAAGATAACCTTTAAAAGGATAGAAGTTTTAGTGAGCATGATGGCAATTTAGAGAAAGTTCAGTTCAGAGAAGATAGAAGTGTTGACTGACGGCTTACCTAGAATCAAGACACACACAATCTAGCCATTCAACCAAGGTACATACCATTGTACGCCAACCTAGAGAAATATCCAAAGTGGATTGGACGTTGAGTATTTAACCAAGGTAGGAAGATTATATTCTGAACGCGAATATATTATTTATATTGAGAGTAGGCGGATATAATATAATTATATTGATAAGTGATCTAATTGCGCGATCTGTGTTAATTAAGGCTACGTGTTTTGGTTTATTCTCACTTAATATAAGTTTGTTCGATATCTAAGTAATCTAAGTTAAATTCTTAATAAAATTCATATTAAGAATTCTAAAATGTCTCATCATTTCGAGAATCCCACAACTCTAACTTACGCTGAAACCCCACGATATGGTCCACGAAGATCGACCATGTCGCACAATATTTCCCCCTACTTTCTCAATTTTTGTTTCTTATGAATTTTTAAAACTATTTTAATCTATTTAAACTAAAATAATCAATCAAAATCACTTATATCACTTGACCGTTATTGAAAATTATTTTTCCCATTGTCTTCGTGTAGCTCTGATTCATGTGTCATATTATATAGAATTAATTTGTTTAAATATGATCTCAATTTCACTTCAATATTTACAAAATATTTAAGCCCAGTGGCTGAGTGGTAGTGTTTCCCGCTTCCATGCCACTAATCCGGGGTTGAACCAGCCTTTCATCTCTTCAGTGGGTCGATAAATAAGTACCAAGCTTACTTGAGAACTAAGCACTGGGGGATTTCACGTCAGACTGACCACCTGACCAGAATATCTGCTCATGCACTTCATTGCCAAATGTCATGAAAACTGAGATGGCCAGAGTTGGCCTTGGCTCTTATGGGCTGTTGCGCCGCTGAGTTTAGTTTATTCTAAAATATAATTTAAAAAATTTCTTCTGTGACTAATCTGTCATAGTTGTTGAAAAAAAAGGCTTGGAAGTATTCTCTTTTTATATGAAGTCATTAGATAGTTTCTACTCTCATTTCCATAAATTTATTTTGTGATTTCATGAAATTACTATATAGTTTTATGAAACCGCAACATAGGTCCATGAAATCACTCTATAATTCAATAGAATTACTGTATATTTACAAGATTAACTTGATACTCACAAACTGAAGAGTTACCACTGACAACCCTCAGTAGTAAGTTCCAAGGAAACTGTAAAGTCGTAATGTGGCACGAAATCTGGCCGCTGTGAAAGATCATCTTAACAATAATGTTCGTCATGTAATCGGTCTGTCACCAAAAAATCTCTATTTAACATTAGAACACATCATATTTACTCTGTAAGGGTCACAATAGAAAAAACGTGCTGTTACCTACGCTGTTCTGGTGCGTGTGTGGCCTTCAAAGTAGTGGTAATTCGAATTGGCATTTTCTCTTCCGCTATTACTTTTCTTAGTGTTTTCGATGGCTTCTCAATTTATTAAGCATAGAAATGCTCGTCTCTATTGGAAAGTCAGATTTGTTTATGTCTACTTTTTTCTTTTCTCTTGGTGAGTCAACCCTTCTATTGTAGTAAGCATTATTTTACAAACCTTGAAGCGAATGAAGCGTTCGTGAATTATTTATTGTAATTTACATAATCTGACCCCGCATAAGTTGTTTGATTCTCCTGATTAATCAAGCTGAACTAAAGAGGAAAAGAATATTATTGCATTTTCTTTCAGTTTGTTAATAAAAAGACTCTCTATATTTGTGTTTTAGTTCTTAACTTGACCTTTTTCTGTGTTTGACTTTGTATGAATTGTAGATCTATTCAAGTGGCTCAAAATAAGGCTAAGCGTTATGAAATTTATGTAAAAGTATTAAAATATATCAGTACTTTTCCCGTTCCACTGGTGCAAATCTCGCCAACTTGGCTTCATTGGCGACATCACACAATATACACATAAAAAATATTAATAATTATTAGTTCTCATTGGTTTTTTTTATCCATTTTTGATGTATTATGAAAAAGACGTTACTGATAAGAAAAGACCACGATTTGTTTTGAAAATAAGGTGGTATAATGTTACAGCGGGAATATTCCGTTTGGCATTGGTTGTATCATTTTTGGCGACTTTATTGCCAGCGCCGGCTAAACGGAAAAGTACCAATATATCAATGTTACCTTTGCAGTATTTTTTAAAATTAATAAATTTTATTTTATCAAAATTATGAAAAGAATAGATTTTAACATCAGTAGTCACCAAAATTATGAACCTTCTGAGCTCTACCGTACCGTTTTTAAATCTTATTGTAAGTTACCAACCGAAAGAACTATCAATTTTTTTTTAAAAAAAAGCTTTGCAATTGCGTATTGCTCTATGAACTTACATTTTCAATAAAAATGAAATCAGGTTTAATTAAACTGTATACAAAAAGGACCTGAAATTGAATTGACATAAGAAAGAAATTGAAGTGTATTTAGTAATAAATAAAAATGTAATAACAGATTTTGGTACTTTTCCGTTTTTTTGGCGCAGGTGATAGAGTCTCCAAAAATAGTACAACCGACGTCAAATGGAATATTCTCGCTGTGGTAACCTTTTACCACCACATTTTAAAACAACTCTCGGTCTTTTCTTATCAGTAACGTCTTTTTCATAATACACCATATTGTGTGTTGTCGCCAATGAAGCCTGTTTGGCGAGATTTGTGCCGGCGAAACGGAAAAGTATCCAGATTTTTTTATGTCAGTTCAGTCAATATGGAGGAATTAAGGTTAGCCAAGGGTAAGGTAAGGTTAAGGTGTACTGAAAATGTCCCCACGAGCTACTAGTAGCTCTTGATCGACGGTTTGCCGATCATTGATTTAGAATAAAACGTATTTATACTTAAAAGAAAATCTATAATTTCCTAAATTATACTGATTTTTTCCTGATTTAATTTATACACCGTAAAATCCGGCGTATAACGCGCACTTTTAATACAAAAAATTAGATCGAAATTTATGGGTGAGCGTTATACGCCGGGTATAAAAATGATAGTTTTAAAAATAAAAAGAAATAAGCATAAAAAAATCAAACTAGACTTCAACATAGATCAAACACTGTTTATTTAAAAGAAATGACATGCCTAAGGAACTAAAAAGGTTGTACTTGTAGAAGTATACTATTTTTTTAAAATCTTGGTATAATACCTACAAAACACACGAACACTTCATGTTCCTTCGTATAAAAGGAGGTGCGCGATATACGGTGAATATACCTAAAAATTAAAAAATGCAGCTTGGAAAGTATAGGTGCGCATCATACACCGGTACGTGTTATACGCCGGATTTTACGGTATATAAAACTTCATATAAAGGTTAAATATTGAAACTATTTTAACAATTAAAAAATATATAGATTGTAGCTAATTAGTGAAGCAATTTGGTTTTGTATAAATTTGATCAATATTTATTATATTCTGAATTAACCATTGTTTTCAGTAATGATCGTTCATATTTATCTTATTCTTTTTAATTTATATTATTAATAGATGTCTTTTTTCCCCTTTTTGTCTTGAACAAAAAATTATTACCACTGAAAAAGTAAAAAACACTACTGAAAAGTTTTATTACCTTGGGTTTCTCCCCCTTATATTTTTATATAAAAAGAATATAGTGAGAACCTAAGGTAATCTCTTTTAAGGTAAGGTATTACCTAATAAATTTTAGGTAATATTCTTTTTAACAACGTCTCCTAAGTATTCATTTATTTTGTTTCGAACACTTTCTTCTATAATAAATAAAGTAAAACTACGTAAGGAAACAAATAAGATAGAAAAGTAATAAATTGCCAGATGAAAACTCCATTTTTCAATACACATAATAAAATATGATAAAGTAAATAACATTTATTTTGAATGAGAAATAGAGATGTTCAAATCATTTTAACCTCTCCGTGCCTGAAAAAAATTACTGTACCGAAAAATTTTAACAAAAGGAGTATAAAATCTGAATGTGTTTATTTTTTTTAAAAAACCTTTTTTGTTGAAAAATCATTCGTATTTTCGAATTTGCATGCTTCGATGGTTATTTCTCAGGGAAATAATCGATTTTACCGTCAAGTTCTCAGAATTGTATCTGTGTGGATTTGAAAAAAAAATACCGAAAGTGCCGCGTCTTTACTTTTCTTTATTCCCTTATTATTTTCAGTGTCATGATGCAGTAAGGATTAAGTTGTATCAAAAGTGTATTTTTTCACATAGAGCGTATCTATCTTTTACGGTGCCGAATATCAATCGCATAGATATGAAAGAAAATTATTACCTACGTGTGAATTTATTGCATGCTTATTCATTCTTTAGAGCGTGGTCGATAGTGTTGCCTAATCTTTCATAAAAGAAATATAATATAAGAGTCAATAGCTTTAAGGAATAAACATACTTTTCTTCATTTTCCGGCTTTGTGCCCACGTATTTTGAGGTTTGCAATTCTGGCATTCAAAATTTTCTTTTGATGTTTTACTTTAAAAGAATCTAAATTGAAACATGCAATCATGTATTTCTTATGTTTAATAGCTTGACCGGTCAACGTTTGAAATTTTCACCGCGACCCTCTGAGAAGAGGGGGCGTTGATTGTTTATACTTAAAATTGTTTCGATTTAATAATTTTAATTTAATTGTATGTAATCATGTTCCAGAATAAAATACAATTACACCAAAAATAAATATACAGTGATTTAACACAGAATATATAGTGATTTCCATAAAAAGTCGTACAAACCTTGAGAAAAATACACCACAATTAAATAAAATGGAAACAATTTATTGCTCCTTGTGCCACCCGGTATTATCTGATCCACAGACCATAACCAGTCTGCAGCCCGGGGATTGGGCATCACTTCTATAGAGTACCATTTGCACGGTATTGCAGTGGCAATTTAATTTCCATTTATAAGGTACTTTTACAAAAAATGAGAAAAAAATACAATATCAATGCTAATAAGAATTTTTGTATGTTTTTCATAATTACATTTACCTAATTCTTTTAATAAGTGGTAGCGTATCACACCTCCACAACACAGTTTCGGGCTCTAGTCCCGGGCTGGGCAAAGCCTACTCAGCCTTTTATCCCTACTGTAGCGGGTCGATAAATGAGTACGAAACTTGTTTGGGGACTTAAACACTGCGGGTCTCGCTTCAGACCTACCACCTGATCAGGACATCTGTTCATACACCTCAGCGCCTAATGGTCACGTATACTGTGATGGGCACAGTAGGCCCTGGCCCTCATGGGCTGTTGCGCCACTGAGTATGAGTTTAATTCTCTTAAATCTAAAGGTTAATGTAAATACTCTTATAAAAATTCTTAGCATTTTTCGTTTTAAAATTCAGACGAAAAATACTGAGATATGATCTATTATTCTTATGTTGTTTCATCAGGTAATGAATCGTTTAAAAGCTAACTACAAATATATAAATTTGTCATTTAAATGGAAATTTATGGATAGAATAGTTACAGTACATGAATTTGGCCTAGAATGCCCAACAGCTATGCACTTAACCATTGGTGTAGCTAGTTCTGAATGGGCGCTGTATCAAAAATTCCTTGAGGGCCCTGGTTAAGGGGCCCTTAATACCTTACGAATTTTTGCTTACACATTTTGGGGCCCCTGCAACTTGGGGGTCCCGTATGATTGATGCGGCTGATACGGCGGTTGTTACACACCTGCACTTTAACTAATCTGTTGTGTCCTGAACGCTTTGATTAACGTCGTTGCAGCGGCCAAAGATGTCTTCTGACAACCTTTCTCCCACTAGGTGCGAAGTATATATAGTGTAAGGTTTTGATAATTTCATGGAAACACTTTTGAAGGCACAGAATGTGGTGGCGATCAAAATTCTTTCGTTTCTAGTACTTACTGAAGAGTCGGATATCAGTGGCGTAGCGTACAGTACACCTCTCTCCACAACCTTCGCATCGCGAGGGGTATGGCGATTAGATTTGTCTCAATATGTACTGACTGACGCCAAGTACATATTTAACAAATTTATAAAATGTTAAAGACAAAACCTGACTTTGCAGGGGGGCCCTAATATTCTTCGTTACTCCACTGTCGGATATTATGTGCAATGAGATGATTTGTCATCATTTTCCTATGATAAAGCAGAATAAACATGATGATAAGCATTATGGGCGACCGTTGCTCGTTGATGACATCTTCATAAAACAGTTATGACAATATATTTTGAAGAACCTTTTCCTGAACCTGTAGAAATGTCTCGAGTTTTTACTTCCCCAATAACAAAGACGTAATCCCAAGCGGCAACCTTCTACGACCCAGGAATACGAAAATTGATCCCATGATAAGATCGTATATCCGATCATTTTTATGTTAAGAAATATCTGAAAGATTGCTTATCTTTTCCAATAAATTGATGTTTTCAAACAGCTATGCTTTGTTTCTGTTTACGGACCCTTGAGCAATTTACTTTCTGAATGTCTCTCGTTTATTAAATTGCTATCCCGATATCTTCTAATGCTCAAAATATTATAACTTTATCCCTAAATGTTTTCCATTGGCATGGACAAATTCATTCCACCCTATGATTCGAATACTTATGCTATACCTGCATTATAAAAGAGCCATGTCTCCTTATTTGAGTTTATTTTTTTTGATTTTTTTCCCTTTCCCAAGTGTGCATTTAGAAAAGACTTTTCCCATTTTCCCCGAGAAATTGAGAATTTTTTTTTGTTTCTTCAGTAGAATACATTTTAAAGTCAAGTTAATTATGCATGCAAAACCCGGAGGAAAAAAGGATAAAAGGGAAATTTTTTATTTTAAATCACCGATAGGGGAAAAAATAGCTTTTTGCTCGTAAGAGATTTTAAAAATTTTGTTTATTCTTGTGTAATATTTGCTTTAACTTTGCTTTAAGAGTAATGAAAAAGAAAATTTTGTGATTTTGAGTTTACTTTCGATAGAAAATATGCAAGAGTGAAAATGTTAAAAGAACGTTCCAAACTTTGTATTTTATATGTTATAAATATGCATAAGGCTCTTTTGTTTGAGGTACATTAGAGCACTGGAGTATATCTTGGAATTTTTAAACTCTTTTCAAATTTACTGGCAGAAAAATTTAGCTGTGAAATTTAAATATGAAACTTTGTTTACACTTTATCTTATTAGTGTTTTCTCTTCTGAGTTAAACTGCAAAAACTTTTTTTGCTAAACTTATTATTGTTAAAGGCATGATTAGAATTTCGTGTTTAGTTGAGAATTGGGGGGAAATGTAAGAGAATCTTATGTATACTTTGCGCACTAAAAATGAAAAAGAAAGTAATATTTATAACTTTATTATGTTTTTCTCTCAGCTATTGACAGTTAAAATTATGTTTTACGAACGTTTCTTTTCCGATTCTAATTTTACACATCTGTGTGAAAACCCATATATCTGATAAACCATCTTCCATTTTCTTCTTTCCCTTTTTTTTTTTTTTTTTTGTTTACGTTTTTTGAAAACATATTTGATATCTATATTTTATGTGTGTTTTTATTACTTTAAAACGTTTTCTTTAAATTTTTTTAATCTTCTTCTAAACATAAAGATGCTTTTAAATGTGTCAAGAAAATTTATGTCTTTCACAAATCCACCTACACAATTTTTTAAAAGTGTCAAATAGTTCCTTTATTTTTCTCTTTGTAGCTTGTCAGATGGGAATTGTAAATTTTTTACCATTAATCTTAATAGCATTATTCTGTTGCTTTTAAGGTTTCATAGTGCTTATTAGTGTTTTTGATACATGTATGTTTTCTTTTAAAGTATGCTATTTTGCACGTTTTAAGTATGTGTGGAACGTAACGTTATATAATATATATCATTATATATATGAAAATGTTTATAAATTTATTTATGAAAAATTTTGCATCTTCTTTTTAAGGGAAGGAATAAATTTCATGTAATGTACGATTTTTAGTATTTCTGTTCCATTCCCACTGCCTTTATCAGGAAATATAATTTGTTTTATCATATTTCATCTTTAGGGAATTTTTCATAACGTGAATAAAATCCCATGCCTTTACAAATAAGCCAATTGAACTATATTTTTATACTTGACAACATAAGAAAAACAGTTTTTTTCCTCGCCATATTCCATTTATTATGAATTACTTTCTATTAATGTAAAACTTATTTTTCGATAATGCTTTAAATTTCTCAAGACTTTTAACATAAATAATAAATTCTACGCTAATTCACATAAATTTTTAACTACGATGTTTTATATTTACCACATATAAGTTGTATTTACGATATTTAAAATTAAGTTGTTGAAAATATCACAATTTAACTTAATCACAGAATTAATTCCTTATACTTAACGATTACTTGTATAACTAAAAAATATAATTTTCGTATTATCACACAACAATCGCCAAATTTAAAATAATCTTTTTGAAGAAAAAATTTTTTCCCTTACATTTAAACATCTTTACCCAAATTTGAAATTTTATCTGAGTTTTACTAATAAAACAACTAGTACAATTAGTTTAACGTTTGTTTTGAATTCAATGGAAAACACGTGTTTGTTTTTATCATGTGACTTCATGAATTGAGCCCATTGGCAATCATGTGCTTCGTTTCATAAAATGTCTCGACAATAGGTTACGATAATACGTAAGAACCAAAAATACAATTTACTGTGTGAAATATATGGAACGAGATTGATTAATCCATGAGATATCCTTATATATAGTAATAAGATTAATTGTGTCCTCTTTATGATGAGACAAAATGAAAATTTTCATGAAGTCTTTCCACTGAATCAATGTGGATTGGCACAACTTCTTACCATACTGATATGGTTCCCTTTATAACTTGTCATTTCGTATTTCTTTCTTAAAAATAGTTCAGTTCCAAAATTCTGTCAAGTTTTTAATCCATCATAATCTTAAACTTTTGTACCTTTTTTTTATTTGATCATTTGAACATACTTCCTTCGGATCATTTTACATTTTAATTGCACTCTTGCAATTATAATTTGTATTTTGGTTGCTATTTTTTTTTATCTCGGTTGTTCATGCATGGATTCTATTTATATGAAAAAATATTTCTATTTTTGTTACAAAGTTATTTCTGCCTTTATATTTTACTCCACTCACTATGACATTTCAGAATAAAAAAAATGTTTTGGACATGCTTGACGAATCATGATGATGAATTATGTATTCGAAAGGTACTTAATTCTAAACTTTGTTTCAAAATGACTGTAGTAGGGAGAGTGAAATAATTATTAATTTAAAGTGGGTCTCAAAGCCTTTTTTAAAGGACATTTTAACTTGCTACTCATGAAAAAAGATTACCTTAATACTTTTTATGGTTTTAAAATTTTCACATTCCTAAAAATCTCCCAAAAATTTTTCAGTTTTAAATAAATCTTAAATTTTTAATTTTTTTTTAAAAATGTATTTTTCTCCTTGTTTTAATGTAATATTTATAAAGTTTAATTTTTTTATTTAAGTTGCAAAAAACAAAAAGAAAAATACAATTTTAAAAAAGTAATTTTCGCCTTTTTTTTTAAATAATTTAAATAAGGGGTTTTTAAATAAAAAAATTTGAACGGGAAAAAAAGGAAAAAAATTTATTCAGTAAAAAATTGTTTCAAAAAAAAAGCTAAAATTTAATTTATTATTTTTAAAACCAAAAGAAATTACTTGCCCTTCAGAAATTAAAATGTAAAATTAGTTAAAAACAATTAAAAACAATAATAATCAAATTTTCCCTTTTTTTTCTAACGGAGCAAAAAATTTTGTTTGATTTTTTTTTAATGATTATTTAAAGTTTCGTGGTAAGATGGGAAAAAAATTTAAAAGGAGTTTCGATTGATTAAATTTAAATTTAAAAAGCAGTTTTGGATTTTATTAATTTAATAAAAAGAAAATTATAAAAATTAAAGAATTTTTTAGGAAAACAAAATTTTTATTTAGTTATTTTTATTAAAAGAAATTTTATTAGTTATCAGAAAATAAAATTAAAGGAAAATGAAAAGGTTTTTTAGATTAATTTTCATTGGGGTTTCCTTTTTTTTTTTTGCAAAATTTTTAAATTAAATTTAACTTTCAATTGGTATATAAAAAAAAAAGAAAAAAAAAAATAATTTCCG
The DNA here is from genome assembly GCA_019973955.1 of Trichonephila inaurata madagascariensis. Lineage (NCBI taxonomy): Eukaryota > Metazoa > Arthropoda > Arachnida > Araneae > Nephilidae > Trichonephila > Trichonephila inaurata. The sequence goes on along the minus strand of BMAV01022265.1, from coordinate 110,560 downwards.
AAAATATCAGGGGGGATTAACCCAAACCTTTATTAAAGCCCACACCATAGGGCCCAAAAAAAGCGAGAACTTTCCCTTTTATATGTGGGGATTTTTTTTTTTCATTTATTATTTTTAATTTAATTAATAATTAAAAAAAATATTTAAAAAATGATTTCTTAAATTCCCCACAAAAAAAAATTTTTGAATTGAATGGACTTTTTATTCGTTAAAAAACAAGAATATATATATTGTTAACCCCCATTATTTAAATTTCATTTTATATTTTTAATTTTATTTTTAAAAATTTTTTTAATTTTTGTTTAAACTTAATTTTTGTCTTCATACCCAGTTAAAAAAATTTTTATTTATGGATTTTTTAGTTTAAATTTTTTTAAACCTTGTTTATTGAAAAATATTTTAAATATATTTTTTTTAAAAGAGAGAGATAAAGAGAGAACTTTTATATATATATATAGGATTAAAAATAAGAACGTATAAATTATGCATTTGCTATATAGCACTTACTTCAGGTTTATATCCTTCAAATTCCACAATATTTGAAATCTAAAGTCTAGTGTGACCTAATTCAAGAAATATTAATCAGATTGAGAATCGCCTTAAAGTACCGAAATACTTAGAAATCGATTTAAATTTCAATCCCTAATGATAAGAGATTTGCATTCGTGCCTTCGAAACTCTTCACGTGGCATCCTCATGTGTTTGTAAATATTTGCAAAATTTTGGGAAATACTGCTGTTGAAAAATTTAAGATAATTTATTATTTAAAACATCGCAAGAAAGATCGATTTGCTTCTGATTTATGTTTTGTTTGGAAATTTAAAATATTATATTTTTGAAAGAAATATTCTAATTAAGCTCCAACTAAAAATTAATTCCTTTATTAAATTTTTTAAAAAAGATAATCTTTATGGTGGAAATATTTCTAGATTTTAATGTAAAAGGCTTGATGTAAAGATAAAATAATTTCTTAAATTTACAGACATATCAAATCCATATCACGTAATGTTAAGAATGAAACCCATTAAAATTTTTGATCTCATTATTTTTTTTTGAATTCTACTTGATTTTTATTTTTATTTTTTTTTCTTGGGATTTCGATTTATGAATCAATATTTATCATTTTATACATTAAAATGTACTTAAATTTTGTAATTAATTTTGTTAACCTCACTTAAGGGGGTTACTGATTTTGGTAATATGTGAACTCATACTCATATTGCTTTTTACAAAATACTGTAAATGCTGAAATATATTTCGGAGCAGATAAATTTTATGTATTCTTATAAATCTTTAAGTAATCATAATTATAACATATTCGTTAAAACAAATCATTTGCTGTTACTGTCCAACTGATATTTTTTCAGCGATTGATTAATGAAATAGAATTGTTTTAAAAACGTTTAAATTTTCGATGGATTCTGATCTCATTTGATTACCCTTTTTTATCAAAAAGGGGATTGGAATAAAGATTCTCTTCTTTTTTATTTAGAAAAAAAATTTAATGATTAAAAATATTTCCCCCAAAGAAAATTTTTTGGGAAAGTGATTATTGAAAAATTCATTGGAAAAAAAAATTATTCAAAAAAAAAATAATACAGAGAAAAGAAAAGTATGGTCTGCCAAAAAATAAATAAATAAAATGCTAATCACAAATGGATTCGGATAAAAACGTGAACATGATAATCAGCTAAGGAAACTCGATGTTTAAAAATACATCGTTCCAATTTAAATGTTAAAAAATACCCCTGAAGGGTTTGAACTGTTCTTCAAAAATTTAAGTTTCCCTTTCTATGTATCGATTTTTTTTTTCAAAAAAACTGATTCAAAATAAAACCTTTTAAAACGCAAATGTAAAGTTGCTGTAAATTGTTAAGCATTCACTTTTCAAAAACATACCTATGTTAAAAGGCAATATTTATGTCAAAAATAACGAATCTTTTTTTTGGAATTTGTCGATGTTTTTTTCTCAATAAATAAAATATTTTGACTTTGATATATGTAGTGATTGCAAGTCTACTATTATTTCTTTTCAACTTAATTTTTATGGCAAATTAATTTTTATTTTTAAAGGCGCAAAATATTTAAAAAAAAATATAAAAATTTTTCCGCTTTTTTTGTTTAAAACGTTTGAGGTAAAAGGTTAAAACGCATTGTTAAATTCTTAATTATTTTCCTGAAACTTAAAAATTTATGAGCTTTAAATTATTTTTTGCCCCGTAAAATTTTAAAACTGAAATAATTTTTTGCAAAGAGGAAATTTAAATAAATATTTCAAACTTTTGAAATTTTTTGAAATCCCCCCCTTTTGAAGGGAAAAGAAATTAAACAAAAGTGCAAAAAAGGGAGGAAAAAGATTTTTTGTAATGGGAAAATCTTTTAAATTTCCTTTCTAATTTTCACAATTTGTAAAATAAAACAGAAGGGGAATTACCCGGAGAAAGAAAGGTTTAAAAAGGCTACCTTGGGAAGCCAAAAAAACGCTGTTGGGGTTCTAATTCAACGGGCCCGGGGGGTATTATTTCCCCAAACAGGAAATGTAATAAAAATGTCCGGGGAAATTTTTGAAATTAAAAATTTTCATCCAATAACCTTACCCCTTTTTATGAAAAAATAATTAAGGGAAACCCCAATTTTCAAAATTTTCTTTTTTAAAAAAAATTTTCCCTTTCCTTGTTTTTTAAAAAGAATCAAAAATGAAAAAAAAATTTTTTTTTTAAAATTTTTGGGTTTAGGAAAAACCCAAAAAAAAATTTTAAAAAAAAATGGGGGGATTTTTTCAAAATTACCAACCCGGGTAAAATTCCCCAAACTTTCCCTTATGGGCAATTATGAAAAAATGCTAAATTAATTTTTTGAACCCTTGGGGAAATTAAATTTATTTTCTTTCATTCTTTTAAACCCCGAAAAATTTTAATTTTTTCTTTTATAAATCGGTTTTCTCTTTTGTTTTTAAAATTTAATTTTTTTTTCAATTATTTCCCTTAAAAAACAAATCTAAAATTTCCTATTTAAAATTAAAATAAAAAAAAATTTTTTTTTTAAAGCAAGTTTTGGGGAAATTTTTCAAATAAAAAAAAAATAAAAAAGAAAAAATTTCCCAAAAGGGTTTGGTGAGTTTTTTGCGAAATAGAACCCAAAAACAAATTTTATTGTATTTTTTAAAAGGTAAGAAATAAAAAAAAAGCTAAATGGAAAAAGGGGGGGAAATTTTATTGTTTTTATGTAAAAACCTTTTTAAACCGGAAAAAATTTTTTAAAAATTTTATTTTTCATTTTTTAAATTTTTTTAATTTTTAATTTTTTTTTTTCAATTACGGACCGTTTTCCTTATTTTTTAAAAAAAAATTTTAAAAGAAATAGATTTACCCCAAGAGGATTAGTGAAGTCTCGCGAATAGACCCATTAGAACAAATTGTAGTAATATTCGTACTTATATTAAAGGTACAGGAAATCAAAAATTTTTTTTTGCAGGTCAAGTTTGTTGAATTGTCGAGAAATTTGTATAGAATTGTTTCCATGTGAGAAAACACGTACCAGAGAGAGCATTTTTTAAAAATTTCTAATGGGGCTGCGGATTGTTGTTTTACCATTGCAAACCTAGTACATTCCACGAAAACTGGTATCTCTTATCAGTGTTGCACCATGTAGGTAGAATACAAATCGCTACAATAATTTTGACGCCCAGTGTGACGGGGATAGTATTTATTGGTGACTTATGAATGAAAACTACTCTTTTGTAAATCCTGAAAGAAATCATTGTCAATGTTTTTCGATGCAGGTGAAGAATTGGGCAGGGAAAATGTCTGTCGTAAACTTGTCCTCTTTTTATATTTTAATTTTTCTTCCGCTCTCAAGTTGAGGGCTGGAGTTCCGGTGTCATCACTAAAGGCCTGCCTAAGATATGAGTTAATGCATATTAAATCTATCGTGGCTCAAAATTCTCTCGTTGTTATGGTGTAGAAATTTTTAGAGTAGTGTACCAGGTCTCTTGAAATATAAACAAAAAATAAAAATGCAAATAAAAAAAAATGAAAGATGAAGAAAAGTAAAGTGCAGTGCTAAAATTGCTGATGTTCTGAAATCAGTGAATTTTTTGTATGCTTATTTTGGCATAATAGATTGTAATATTCATATTTAATATTGTATTTAATATAAGGGATATTGTAAGTAGGCTCCAACTTAGAAAAAATCCAAAAACATAAAGATGGAGGAAAAAAACGGAATTTATTTTAATTGATTTTATATGTTTAGTTTAAGCTCGTAATTTCTTAACTCTTTGAATGTAAGAATTGAACTATTCTATAATAATTTGTGATATTTTAGTAATCACATGTATTTTAATGTATTTATTTATACTTTTTATTATTTACTTTTTATTGCTACATTATTATTGCAATTATTTCCTGTTTTACACTGTAATGTTGCGTTTTTGGAAATAATTGAATGTTATGTAAAAAATGGGTTTTAATCCTATTATATAGTTAAAAATTCCCTTAAGAATTTTATTAACTTTTGACAACAAAGTATTCGTAAAAACTATTCGATAGTGCCTTGTGTTTGACTCCATTGTGCATTTTTTTAAGCAACGTATAATATCTAAATCGATTCCTTGGACACCTAATAAATGATATATAATTATTGTAATTTATATTCTTGTTGAATTATATAAATAAATAGAGAAATTATACTAACTATATATTCAGTTTTAATCTTCAGAATAATTAAAATAACATATACTCCTGGCTTTCCCTGCAATAGACAAAGAAAAATGTGGCTACCGGATTTCTGTTTATTTAAGAGTATTGCTTATATTGTGTCTTAAGTTTTGAGACTAGGTTTTAAGTCTAAGTATTCAGTATTTCGAGAACATGAATATTCTATTAAAATATAAAAAAGTACATTCATGTATCTAGTTTTTCAATAATTGATATTTAGGAATAGGACCGCTAAGAATTTATTGATTTATCCTTTTTTACGACGTTTGTTTCCTTGGTCATTTTACACTGAGACGAAACAATTGATATAGTTCAGGGGTGACAAACCTTTATAAATCAACGTGACCATTTTTTTTAAGATGTATTTAATGAGGTATACACGTGCCGTCAAATAATTTGACTTGTGATTATTGGGAAAACAATATAACTTAGTACTAACAGCTCAAAACTTTTTATTTACTACGAAAAAATACCTTTTCACTCTGTATAGTTGTAAATGTTTCAGTTAAAGTGTAATTCAAATTATAAAGTACGTTAGTGTGACTTTTGTTGTTGCAGATTGGATGACAAATAACTTATATTAGGTTTGTAAGATGTTATTTTAGTAAAATGAATGCTGAATTGAAGTTATCTGCCAAACGGTTTCTAAGAAATTAATTAGTTTTGGTGTGGTTCACTTTTTTTCTTGACAAGAGGATTTGTGATTCGTTTCAAAATACCGTTTCACAGTCGATATTCTGCCTACCACTGTTCCTGATCATAAAACACACACCGCTTTGTCGCCTTTACGAAAAATGCCGTATTTCTAGATTCACCGAGTTTGAAATTCTCTGTTACACATACTATCTTACAATTTTTGTTCTTTTACTGAACAAGACATGTTAAATAACAGTTAAAAATCGCAAATATAACACAAATAAACTTTAAAATACAATAGTGTCAACGAAATTGACTATGCTATGCGTAGATAAATTTTGCATCATAAGCAATTGTAGCCCATAACGTAACTAAGGTAACAAACGAATGCTTTTCCCGCCGGCCCTCGAACGATCCCTCGCGTTTGTTCGTAATTCTTCATAGTGAACTTTGTTTTTTTGAAATAAAATGCAAATCATTTTGATCGCGAACTTCCCAAAATATTCTATCGCATGCCATTGATGGCACGCGTGTCCACTGGTTCGCCATCCCTGATATAATTAAATTGAGTTCATGTATTATGTTAAACGAGATCTGATTTAGATTATAGAAATCCACATGAATTTTTTCTCTTTCTAAATTTCCATTAATTTTCTAAAACATCTCTATTTTTGAACCCAAAGTATTTTAAAAGTAAAAATCAATTTCTTCGAAACCGATTTCCCCAATTCAAGAAGTCGATAAATAAATCGAACGATGCCTGATAGGGGTTCTACTCATTAGATTTAATTAGGTTTAATTCCCTTTGATAAACTGCACATAAATTAGCAAATTAAACTAGCTCCGAAAATAGGCGTAAATTGCCTTACTTACAGGATCATAATCCTATCAGACACCACAGGACAAAAAGCGGTTTCGGAAAAGCATTAGACATCCGGTGAGTTCACGTTTCCTAGTCCAGACTGAAACAAATGCGACACTTAAATTAAATGTTGCGCCGCTACTCTGCAGTGATTTATCATTCTAAGTCAAGAATTGTCCTTCGAAGAGAAATAATGATCTGTTTTGCGAGCTCTGAAATTCTAACGGCGCGAAATGAGCAAGTGTCATTATGATGCTGTAAAATACGAATACGAATAGAAGGTTTAATATATTGAAATTTTTTATAAAATAAAATGATCGAACTTTATATAAAATATAGTACATAAATGCAATATATAAATGGTATAATAGTTTCAATTTTGACTGTATATTGTAAATAAATCATTTAAAATCATGAATGTAATTGAAAGTTATTCCAAGAGATTAAATTTGAATTACTTAACATTCCAACGTTTAACGCGTATTTTTTTTAAAGCAAAAAATATAGTCGAAAGTTACGGATGCGCGTTATACGTCGGACATAAAAAATGAAGCAGCTTTAAATATAAAGAAAGTTAAGCATAAAAGAATTAGATTTCTACATAAATCAAGATACTGTTCATTCAAAAGAAATAACATATCCTTATAAACTTTCAGCCTTATTAAAAAAATTGTCATCCCCCCTCTTTTCTTTGTGTTTGGGTTGTAGTCTTAGAAGTATACCATTGTTCAAAAGCCCGGGATAATATTTCGAATTAATTACTTCAAAAGATAAGAACATTGTGCATGTATATTTCAGGTTTCTTTTTTTAAAAAAAGGCCGTGTTATACCGTGAATGATCCTAAAAATAAAAAAAAGTAGTTTTTGAAATACAGGTCCGCGTTATATGCCGGAATATTGATATACAAATTAAAACACAACGTTTCAAATAGTTATAATAACTTTAATACTGTGTATTAAATCATCATTAAATTAAGTTTAGTGATGATGATTTCATGATAAATGGAAACAAGAATCATTTAATTCAGAAGATGGGGAGAAACCCTACTACCTGTAGGTCCATTAAATGTGTAGGGCTGATTAAAACCAAACTGGCAAAATTGTTTTAACTTTTTATCAGTGTATTACTTTTGATATTTTATTCGACATAAAATATATAGCTAAATTATCAACTAATATTAAAATTTTTAGTAGGTTTTTGGTTTCCATTTTGAAATGTTACATGCGTGAGAATCTTGATTTTTAACACGCTTTTATTAGCTTCACCTGTATGTAACGGAGTCAAATTCGATTCTTACCTACTTTAAAAGGTCAGATTATTTCGGAATTTTGCACACTTGTTAAGGACCGATAAAAATAAAATAATTTCATAATTTTGTATTATTGTTCTGATCAGGATTAACGATTTCCCATTTGGCGACTAAAAGACTAAGTTACAACCCCAAAACGAAAACGGTCATGGTTAATACAAGTACAACCAACAAAATGATTAATTCATCAATGAATATATGATAGTTTAAACAACTTAAAAAACATGTTTTATTGATGATCGAACCAAAAAATGAAAAATAAATTATAGTTTTAAAAAAAACAACTAAAAAACATGCTTTTATAGTTAATCAAACCAAAAGTAAAATAATTTAATAAAGAAAAATGATAACGAGAAAATTAATGCCATTGGGGGTAAAAGCGTGGTGTTTTTACTAATTTTTTACAGCTCTGCATTTGAATAAAACTAGTAAGAACCCTTTTAACAATTGATATCAACACCCCAGCTTTACCACAATGACATTAATTCTCTTTGTTAATCATTTTTCCCTTTTATTAAGAATTATTTTTTACTTTTTAGTTGATTAACTATAAAAGCATGTTTTTTAGGTTTTTTTTAAAACTATAATTTATTTTAACTTAAATTTTTCAAGAGATCGTATGAAGCAAGATGAAAACTTATAACAAAGTAGCTCTTTTTGTACAGCTAAATAATGTACAAGGACTCAGCTGTATGGAAACAGAAAACACTTTCTTAACGGAATTAGGAAGTTAATGCAAGCTCTAATTAGATTTACTCGCGAGCAATAAAACTACCCTTTTGTCCAGATTGGACGCACTCCATGTTAGATCCTCTACATTGCAATTATGATGGGTGATCTTTGGTTTGAGGAAGAAGAGCAAGATTTACAACATCAATCTCCTGTTCACAAGATTGATTGCAACAGCTTTGCCATACACTAATTAATAGTATGCAGTTATGGGAATATTTTAGAATAATTAAAAAAACTTCGAGAGTTGAACATGTGCTCACTGGAAGTAGTAGAATCGTCAATACAGGACTAAATCATACTAAATGTGTACTGCTTTGCTCATGTTATGGCTGTTATATGATTAAAAAGTACTGCATTAATTCCCCAGTTGAATTACAATTTTGCCAAGAGCGTTTGGAAATATTACTTAAAAAGCAAATTTTTTTCATGTAAAGTATTTATACCTATACATAAAATTTATATGAAAATATAATTAAATTTAATTCATATAATATTTGGGTTGGAGGGGAATCGAACATATTTTTTATCCATGGCATTTTGGGAGGAATTTATGCTGAATAATTCAAATGGGTACTTTTCCATTTCGCTGGCTCAAATCTCGCCAAGCACGCTTTATTGGCGAAAAAGTACAATACGCATGAAAAAAAAAATTTTAAAAAATTTAAAAAAAAAAATTAATAAATGTTAGTTATTATTGGTTTTTCATCCATTTTTGATGTAACATGAAAACCACGTTATTTTTAAGAAAAAACACGACTTATTTTGAAAATTGTTGGTAAAAGGTTACCAGCGGTAATATTCCATTTGGCGTCGGTTATATAATTGTTGGCGACTTTATCACCTGCGCCGGCTCAATGGAAAAGTACCTCCAAATGTAATGAAAGGAATAATCAAGTAAAGTGGCACTGTAAATTATTAAATTCAACAAAAAAGCTCTATTTATATAAAAAAATTTATGGATCCATGTGCAACGAAAGCTAGAGATACCCTGTACTAAAATAAACAGTACACGAATAATATCAAATATTTCTAAAGAGCAACAATAATGATCATACGCCCATGCTTTTGGTTGAGTTATAAACTAAACATTCATAGGGGTTCTTACCCCAGAGAGCAGAATCATGCCAAAGCAAATTGTAATTCGTTTAATTAAATTATTTGTATCTGAAGAATTCTGAATGTATAATACATATATTTCTGTATATAAATTTCTTCGGATTCATATATGAGTAGGCATAGTTATACATAAGTTGGCCTTTCTAGCAAAACACTTGCTTTCCTTTTTTAATAATCCGTAGCCTGTACAATTGTATTATTTGATTACATTTTGTAAATTTTTGGGGGAACTCTATGTAGTAGATGCTTCAGCTGGATTTTCTCGTTCAACTCTATTTTTTAAGACAAAAGAGGTATTAATAATAATACCAACCCCCATCTTGCTAATATAATCTGTGTAATACTTCCTGCACATTTCAGCTTGCATTGCAGCGAACCGATTTGCCTATGTTCCTTATAAGCTTAATTATTCCAATTTGATCTCCATTAAAACACATAACGCTAATTGATTAACGATGCCGAATCTCCTCTCATTGTAATATGTGTTTACTAGAATTCAACGAACAGCACAGCTTATCTAGAATTAAGATCATGATGTTCAAAATTAATTTCAAGGCGTTTATTAGGCCTTAGTAGAAGTTCTTCGTTAAATAGTATCTGCTTTCTCAAGTATCTAGAAGTTCATTAACAGTAATTGTGCTAGTAGAGATTATATGGAATTTATGGAAGTATGGTTTTAACCGTATGAATAACCCGTTTTGTTATTTATTTATCTATCTTATATGAAAGTAAAAGTAATATAAAAAGCTTGATAATTTTTGATGAATTACAGTAAAAACACGAATATTATTGTGGAAATAAATATTTCATTTAGAAAATATGATAATGCTTAGATTAAAAGGAATTTATTTTTCTAAAGTAAAATAAACTGCTCAAATTTGTCACTCTTTTGACGAATATAATAATTATGTAATGAATTATAAACGAGAATATGTTTTCGCATGTTTTCAGCACAGAATGATTGAAGGAGATGTAAGTTAATCCTTTATCTACTGCATTGGGAATTACTGCAATGTTTTTCATGCAATATTTTCTTTTTTGAATCACAACATTGAAAACTAAGGGATATACATAAACAAAATACTCAACTTTGGGAAATTTAATCCGTTAGAGCTAATTAATTACAAATATTCAACTGCAAAAAAATATATATATATACACTGTTACTTATATATATATAATATAATATATATGTATATTTATATATATATATATATATATATATCACACACACTGTTCACTTAAATAAATAGTCAAATCGTTTTCTAAGGTCTTCATTACTATAAAAAAAATAAAAAAGAGGCACTTACCTTTTGACATTAACTATTTTTTCGGAACAAAAATGACGTTCTTTGGAATCCGCTGAAAACGCAATTTCTGCTATAAAACTATTAGCCTTTCCCGCCAAAATACTCATCATAGAACCCGTGCTGCCATATATCTTTGAAGAGTGGATTTAAAAGAATATTAGAGTGCTAAGTATCGTCAGAGTATTCGTAAAAATGATTATTCTGTGTAAATTTAAAGTGAGTGGTACTTTGTAAGTACCGTCGGTAGATAAATAAAGGGTTAAACAGTTTTATTTTTTTACTTTTCTTCTCTTGAGGTTTATTTGTTTGGAAATCCATTTTGCCGGCTTTATTTACCTTTTTCAAAGGAGAGAACCCAAAAATCACTAAACATTTTTTTTAGGGGGAAAAAAAGTAAAGTTTCTAAAAAAGAATGTAAGTACTCAGTTTTTCTTTTTTTTTGAATTCCGGACGATAAATAAATTAGGTGAAGTATATTGATTTATGTACACTTTCTCTCACCTTATTTTGACTTTAAACGTACACAAAACAGAAGACCCATTTATTCAAGTCTTTGAAACCTCAGAATAGGTAACAGAATTCTATTTGATATCTGGCAACTAGCACCTAATATGGAATTTTGTGTAAGAAATATCAAGATTGAGATATTTTTCCATCTTTGGAACGACCCCATGTTTTTGGATACCTTAAAAATATCGATGTACTAGTTTTATTATGTTGTCTTAGAAAACTTACAGAAGAGAGCAGAAAAAAAAATTAAAAGAGGAACTAAATTAAAATTTATAGAGCTAGCCTGAGCTTTGAAAATGATCAAAAATTGTTTTTAGATATTTCCTATTTCTTGAGATAAAATAGAATAACATCAATTATTTTACTTTTTTAAAAATTTGCAATCATTGTATTATTATGTACATGGAATAGAAAATTATCGTCAATTTTGACATTAAAGTTTAGTATTATAGTTATTTTGGAAAAGCTAGAGAGATTATGAGAAGTAATTAACCATATTCTAGAGGAATATTTAAAAACAAAACAGACATAACTTCCAAAAGGATTTAGTGGTCTCCTGGGCCAATCGTTAAGACCGAAAGCTTTGTGTTCGACGATTTTCGATTGGAGTATCGAGTAATGATCGGTGTGTGGGATGAAAACTTGTGTTCAAAGAACTCGACCAGATGTTTAAGTTATTTCGTTATGAAATATGCAGTTAATGAGAGTAAAGTACCACTACAATGTCGTCCTCGTTAGTGGATCTAATTTCTCATAATGAGATCAGTCTCTAATAACTATTTGCGTTGTTATTGCATGATAGTAATTAAGACACAAACTGTAGAACACAATTTTTTCATAGTACCCTTCTATGCGTTAAATATCCAGCAAACCTTCACAGAGAAGAAAAAATTGGTGAATCAAGTCAACTTCTATCCTCGTCACATGGTCATAGTTCAGAATTGTGAGGTTCATCAGTAGTCCATTACGAAGATCCAGTGTAGCGATGAAGTTTTTTCTTCCTTGTGGGCTGCATTTTGGCATAAGTCTTTGTAGACACGGTAACTTCCAAACGTTCACGGTGGCACCATCTAGTTGGGACAAAATTTTGAAGCCTAAATCAAATACTAAATATTGCCATGATTTAATTTTGCTGAGAGTACCAGAGAGCCAAATTGATACTCAAGAGATCTTTTACATGCCACATAACCATATGAAATGAGTGCCTATGATTTTCGCATCCATAAAATCTATTGACGCAAGCCAATATCGAACTCATAAACTTGGGGTTGCGAAGTGGTTACGCTACTTCTAAGCCACCGAGAATACTGGTTATGGTTTTGGTTTAATAAGGTTAAGGTTTTCATGATCTGATAAAAATAAAGCATTTTAGCAAGCATGATCTACTTAATACTTGTACTTTTTAAAAATCATGTTACAAGTATTTTTCTAAATTCGCTTAAATTAATAAAGAATTATGTAACTAATTGAAAATGTGTTACAATTATAAAATTTTTCTTTTTTATTGTTTAAGTTTAATTACTTTATATACATAAAAAAAACTCTATTGAGACAGATAGTTTTGTAGGAAAAAATATATTTTCTAGTAAAAACGGTAACAGAATGGTGTCAGAACGTTTCTAAAAAGAACTTTTTTATTCAACAGTACGCAGAAGCAAAAGAATAAATATTCTCGTTGAAGGATAATAAAGTAAGAAAAAAGTGAATTAATTCATCTAAAATCCTTCAGTTAAAAAAGTTTCTGAACTCAATCTTATCTCCGATCTTACTGCCAATTTTTTTTAAATCGAAAAGACCCTGAAATCTTTTCGTATTTACCTTTTAATTAATTTTTTTTAGCTTAGAAACAATCTTTCAAAGTAATTTGAAAATAAGAATTGAAAAGAATAGAATTTCTAAAAGAGGATTCAATAGATCTTTTTCTTTAGACTGAATCAATTATATTTTGATGATTATCTGAAAAGATTGTTATTTTTTCTTTACGTATATTTCATTTTTGTTCATGCATAAATATTGTTTCAAATTTGAGTGGAGAAAAGCAGCCGACAACTCCAATTAATGAAATAATAACAAATTTATTAGTGGATAAGAACGAAAAAATCATTACACGAAAACAAATCGACGTATATAAACAAAGAAATATTATAACAGATAACATACAGTAATGTAAAAAAAGCACTCGTCATAAACATGCTTTACACGTTCCAGAAACAGATCTCTAGAACAGTTCCACCAGCAGGAAATCAGATTGATAATCAAAGTCTCACTGTTTTATCGTAGTCAACGCACAAACAATTCTGATATCGACCGTTATCTCAAAGATCACTTATATAATCTCATGGAAATTTCCTGAAGAGTTGATCCGTAAGACTTCTCGATAGTTCCTTGGTGGTACCATTTTCGCCAAATTTTTCGCCAATCTGGTAATCCTGACCTAGGGTTGTTTTTTATCAATAACACCCTCGTCACCCTTCCCCCTTCGGAATCGAATTTTGCAAAACCCATTCTTGGTGGATTACTATTGAACCAAACAAACATGTTTGCCGAATTTCAAGTTTCGAGGTCCAATAGTTCAAAAATGGGGATGATGCCCCGCAACCCACTGAGGTTAATTTTTGCCTTAGCGGATCTCGACTCAACAAAAGAAAACAAACTCATGCTGAGAAGCGAACTTTTCCTATACAACTTAATTTTCCTACAAGCAGTGTATCACTGCAGGAAAAACAGCACAAGTGGGTGCTTCAATATGTAATTTAGTGCGTAGTTTTACTTGTAAGCACAATGAAATAGTGAAAATATATTAATTACCTATACTTCAGTTTTCAAAATTCAAATTTATGAGACTTTTAAAATACAAGTAGGTAAATGAAATCAGATGGGCGTATGTAAATTAACTTGTTTTTTCATAAGTAAAACATGTGGCCGAGAGATACGAGTGCTAATAAATATTCAACTCAGAGAATCACTACTCTTCAGTTAAGTTTGTTCATATGTAAGAGAAATATTTTCTTTAAAGGATTAACCGAAATCAAAACAGTTTTCCTTCGAATCTTGGAACCCTTTGAAAACAATGACGCGATTCAATAAAACGAAAAACTTTGCTTAAAAATACAAATTTCTCCGAGAAAATGTGCTTTTAAACTGACTCTCGTAAAGAATGATTCAGAAATAGCTCTAGGCGACACTTCGCGGAGCTGAATGAATTTTTCTGAGTAAATATTTGAGAATAAACATGTAGCCGTCTTTCCACACCGCACATAAATTTCCTTTTCACGAAGTAGATTGCATTGTAATTAAAATACTTTTCCCACTTTAAATAAAAGTCAGTAGTGTCATTAAGCTTTAAAGTGGGAATGAGGTAAAATGTTACTTTTAAGGAATGGGTGTCGTTTCTGATTTTCTGTAGTATTTCTGAAATAGATTGCTCTCAAATATTAAGCTCTTGAAACAAATTATTATTTGAAGTATTTTATGTTTTAATGTATTGTATATAAACTTTTTATATTTGTAATCTGTGTATTTATACCATTTCAGAGTTTCTTCGTTTGTTTTATCCTGTGTGTATAAGTACATAAAAAACCAGTAATATAAAAAAAAAGATTTAAGTTAATTCCTACTTAGGTCAACAAAGAAAAGTTTTATTTTAGTTACTTTTTATTAAATAATTACAGTTGACAGAATCACAATAGTAAGTGACAAAATACAAAACGATTTTTCTTGTAATTTCCCCTTTTCTTTTATATACATCGTGTTGGACTATTTTTTGTTTGTTTGCTACTATTTATTCATTAATTAAATTTAATTATTCCAATAAAATAGCGTAGTAAAAAGAAAATGATTTTTCAAAATTAAAGCCATCCATGTGGGTTCCCCCCCCGGGACCCCCTTTAAGTTTCCCAAGGGTGTTTATCCTTTTATTTTACGGGGACACAACGAAAAATTTTTCCCTTTTTATATAGGGTTGTTGGACTATTTTTTTTTGTTATTTTTTTCCTTTAAATTTAAAAAAATAATGAATTAATTTTCCCAAAAAAAATTGTATTAACATCAAGTGTCATCCACTACAAGTTCAAAAAAGAAAAGTTGAACGGGTGGATGAATAAAATTTTTTACTAACGACTGAAAATTTGAACAAGATATAAATTATATTGGGGAGAGTGTGAACTAATAGTAGGAAATGAAAAATCTGTTTGCAATATATACAAAACTAACCGTTATCCAGCCGCTTCTCTGGGTGTTTCATGATGTTTTATGACTATATATAGTTTTTTAAATTAGCTTTTTTTTTGCTTTATCTAAATCTTTCGTTGTATTCAAAACATTCTTATACCCTTGCCTCTTGTTTTAAAAAAGGATGGGGTTTTGGAATTTTTCCTAAAAAAAAGTATTTATATCTTTCGCCCCCTTTGGGGAAGTAAATTTTCTCAAAAACCGTTCTTAACGAACCTGTGCTCAACAAAAGAAACACATATCTACCAAATTTCAAGCGTCTAGGTGTAATATCTCAAAAATTAAATTTTTTGTCCAAATGCCCCCCAAAGGGTTTTCCCCCAGAAAACTGTACTCAACTAAAAAAACTTTTTTTATAAAATTTCAAGTCTGAAAAACCCTAGTAGCTCAAAAACGAAAAAAAATTTTTTTTATCTGTGACTTTTCCCCTTAAACCCCCCTTCAATTTCCCTTTTCCCCAAAAACCCTTTTTTAGCTCTTTTTTTATTCAATAAAAAAAAACCCACACCAGCCGGGTTACAAGTTTTGAAAGGTCTAACAATTAAAAAAAAAAGGGAATGTTTTGTTATAACCCCCCCGTAGCTTCCCGGGAAAATCGATTTTTTACAAAACCTTTCTACCCCCCGTTCTATTAACAAAAAGTATGGGTCCCAAATTTCATTCTTTTAAGGGCTAATAGTTTTCGAAAGTACCCGTGATAAGTAAAGGTAAAAAGGGGGTTGATTTTCTCTTATAAAATTATATATATATATATATAAAATAAAAACCTTATATATAAATATATATATATATATATATAATACATATATATATATATATATATATATATATATATAAAACAGAAGAGAAAAAAGAACCTATAAAAAGAAGCCCAAAAATATCATAAGAATCCAAATCAACAAAAAATAAAATCTGTGGTATAAAAAAATACAATAAAAACATTCAAAAAACAATAAAATTTCAATGAAAGATAAGCATCTCTCTCTCATGTATGCGAACGCGAAGATGACCACATAAATTCTAGCAGACCAAGCCTTAATAACCGAATTAGATAAAAAAAAAGCCCGAAAAAACAATTTATTTTTTGCAAAAGGGCAAAAAACGTATGTCAAAAAAGAATTTATGAAATAAATATATCTTCCGAATGTTTTTGCAGAAAAGAAATGATGGACATTTAAATTTTTTATTTTCAATAAGCCCCAAAAAGGAAGAAATAAATATCCATTCTTAAAAATTTTTTTGAATTAAAAAAAAGGGGTAAAAAAAATTTAAATTTTAAGATGCGTAATATGTCTTTCCCCTTACTTAACACATGTGCAGTGAATTCTTAGGCCTGTCAAATCTTTTTTTAATTCGTTATTCAGTTATTTATTTAGAGCATCCCGTTACTATTATCGAGCAAATTTTTATAAAAGTGTATCTATTATAATTCAAGACTAGCTTTTTCCCATGTTTTATTTCGTTCAAATCATGACTTGACTAAAAAGCATGTTCATTATACGAGGGAAGATAAAGAAAAAATTTACAAGTCTCAGCATTTGAAAACACATATTGTGGAGAAATTTTTTTTTTCTCAGAAGGGAAAAAAAATGGCCCCCACTTGTCATGCAGATGGTTTCCCTTTAGGTAGCAAAAATTTCCCCCAGAGGGTTTGGGGGGCGATTGAAATGGCAAAGATTCTTAGAAAATTGGTGTCAGGGGGAAATGCGGGGCTGTGTTTCCCTTTTTTTTATAGGAAAAGAATGTGTCGCAACTGCAATGGAACAACATGTAGGGAAAATTTTGTCCCTCTTTTCAATCAGGCAGACAGGATGACAAAAGCCCAAAAATATGACGGGAGAAGCCGTGGGGTTCTTCAACGACGAATCACCACGGCACGAATTGGAGAAATGATTCAAAATGATCGACGGGTAAAATGCTTTAAATCTCGTCCCGAGCAGGGGGCTGAGCTATGGGAGCGTGTGGGGAAAATCGTTTCTGATGCTGCGATATTCCAAAAAAAAGTGTTTGTGAAATCATCCCCCCGAGACCTGGCTCAATGGACAGGGACCTGATTTCTACCCCGGGGGTTTAAACAAAATTGGTTCTGCGTTCCCGATAAATCCCAAATAACTTGATGATTATGTCCGGGGAAAAGTGACAATTCTCAATTCTCTTTTTTATTTTCTGTCTTTTTAAAAAATATTTCTTTTTTTCGACTTGTAACCATTTTTTTGATACCCCCCGGAACAGCAAAATGCTCCATAGCCCAATTTTTAAAGTAATTTTTTAAACCCAGCTTTCCGTAAAGGGCCCCTGTTTGCGCGGAAGAAATAATGATTTTCGTGACCGATGGGGGGTCTCCCGATCCCCATCTGGATTGCCCCAAAAGTTTTTAATGAGGGGAAAAAGTGAAGTTAATGCACATGAAATCCAGTCGCGTTATTTACTTATGATATGGAACAATTATAATATGGAATGTATAATAGCTGCTTAGCTGTACGTCTTAGGCTTAAGATTTGTTTCATTCTTGGGGGAAAAACTAAAATATAAAACACGATTGTGTTGAATTGAACAGTGTAAATACGTTAAAATTGAGGGTTCCACACACAACTGATGAATAATCCCATCAAATGATACCCCCCAAAGTTACAAAGGTTTCGGCTGTAGATATAAAAAAAATAAGGGGAAAACCTCCATAGTACTGTTTTATTACTCAATAATTTTTCATTTTTAAATGTCATAGGGAAATTTTAATTGATGAAATTCCTGTGACATAAAGAATCACATACACCAAAAATTATACTCTTTTTAAAGTTTTTGGGGAAATATTGAATCTTCCCAGCTCGTTGGGGCAAAAAATATGGGCCAGGATGGGATCCAACACATTTTGCCTCCCGCAGATACCAAAAGCAACTAAATTTTAAAGGCTCGCTGGTGGAAACTGACTGACCTCTCTTGTTAAAAAAATCCCCGAATACTCTGGCGAGGCACTCCGGAAAGGAAAGGCCCCAGTACCTAAGGTTAGTCCCCGTTGCCATCCCAGAGTTTTAAAAAAATGAATCCGGAGTTCGTTGCACATTAAAAAAATCCGTATTGAGGGGAAATATTATATATTTCAATAGAAAAACCAGTAATTCGTTCCTATTAAACGGATTTATGTGTTGTTAATAATGCCACCTGATCGACAGTAACATTATATCTAGGTGTACGAAATTCACCACGGCGAAGGGTTTTTTTTAAAGCCTTTTCGTTGGGTTTAGCTTTGAAATACCATGCCCGGGGGACAGTACGATTTTGGGTTTAGTTCCACTCCCAAATTTTGGGGGGGGAAAACCCCGGGGGTTGTCGGGTTCTCCCACCTCCCATTCTCCCCCTTTCCCCCAAACTCACGGGAGGTTGCGGCTCGGCAGCTTTTTTAGAGGGACCCCCATGCCCTTTAGACACTATGTATTTACAAACATTCATGCCATCTCCGGGAATCAAACGTAGGCCCTACTGTACCGCAGTCACCGTCACTAACCACTACACCGGATGGGAGGCTACGGATTTATGTAATGGATTCAATAGCACCCCCTAGCAGACTTAGAGAGATTCTCTGTATAATCCTAATCCTAGGACTAGTGGCAGCTAGGCTGCTCTAATATGGTCATGTAACGCTGTACCTATTCCTTTCCGAATTTTTTTCTGTATTTGTAATTAATGTTTTACTAGCTAACCGGGGTCATCATTGTTACATTTATACCTAAAAAATTTAAAGAAAAAATTTAAAAAAGGGGGAAGAGTAAAAATTGGAACACTTTTTTGCTTAATTTTAAAAAAAAAAGGGGGGGACTTTATTTTTCCAAAAGGGTTTTTTTTTTTGCGGGATTTTTTTTTCTCCCTATAAAAAATAAAAACATGGAATCCAAAATTTTTTTAAATTTTTGTCTTGTTTTTAAGGATCTTTTTTTTTATGTGGATCTTGTATTCAATCAATTCACATGCTCTTTCAATGGAATTGAACAACTTTTCAAAAGTGACTTTTTTTGTTTTCACAGTGTTTTTTTCTCGATTTTTTCTTTCTTCCCAAGTTCGTTCTTTTTTTACACTGATGGGGACTTGCAATAACTAGTATCGAAATTTTTATTTTTCATTCATTATAATTGGAAAAGTTATTAAGTTATTGTATTTTCCGCCCAACCAAGGAAAGTACGTTCATAAGACTCAATGAAAATTAATCAGGTTAAAATTTTCAAAAATACTTGAATCAGGCGGGGTAAAAAACGAAGTATACTTATTTTTAATGGATAACATACATATTTTATATAGTGGGAACAGTTACATAAAAAAATTAACCCAAAAAACTCAGTTTTTTATCATGAATCCCCGAAATTCATCATTAATGTTACCCAGATGGTCTAACATGAGAGATGAAATGACATTACAGTACATTACACATACTACCCTAACAAAAAAGGGACATATACGCTTAATTCTACCATATTCCCAATTGAAATTTGGTATTCAAATTAATAATCGCACTACAGTGGGGTCAGCACTGAGTGAATATACATTAAGTGAGGTATTCCTGTACTTAAAATGTGATTTTAATTCATAAGAAGTTGAACTTTACTTCAACATAATATCAGATCAAGTACTATATTATTGAGCACGTCGAAAGAGGATTTTATGTATTATGTATATTCTTTCCAGTTTATAAAATACTTTTGTAAAATATTTTAATCAATTTTAAAAATGACAAAGAACCATTTTTAGTGTGTTTTAATAATGCTTTAAGTATTTTATACACTTTTTTTATGGTAACAAAAATGCATACCAAACGAGATATTAGTTTGAATATTGTTAAAAATATATAATATACATCAAAGCAATCACAGAAATAAGAATTTCCGAATTTTAATAGAAATACCTAGCATTTTAAATGAAGAGTTCCTCAAATAATTTAATCCTATGCAGAGGGCTTTTTTCAACGGAATTAAAAGAATTATTAAAGAAATATGAAGTATTGTGTTAATTAACCACAGTATCAAAATTATTTTGCTTACTTTTTCCATGAAAGCAAGTAATGAAGAAATAATTCGAAATTCATACTAAACGCAACATGATTGTTAAAGAAATTTACTTAATATAACTTATTTTCGATCTCTTCTATATATTTTTATTAAATAAAATGTTATATTAAGCAGTAAAACTTTTAATTAGCAAATAATATTTTTCATTTACTTTGTATTTCAATTTACTAAAAACTTTGAGATAGAATTTTTTTTATGTATCTTAAGTTATGTTACAAGAAATCGTCCCATATTCAAAAGGTTTCTAAAATGATTTTTGTGTGCGCGCGCGCGCAAGAACGTGTTTCATATAAAAATTCTCTTATACCTCCGAATATTACTTCTTTCCAGTTTTTCTCTTTTCTATACTCTTGTGTTGCTATAATTATTTTAATTATGCAATTTTCTGATAGTTTTCTCTTAACACTTATCACTAATATTTTCCATTCAGGTGTACGAAAATTAAATTTTGTAAGAAAAATGGATCTTTTTTTGAAACTGTCATTTAATATAGAACTGAAATAATAATGATTCAAGTCGAAATTGAAATTAATATCTTTTTTCATTGAACTAATTTTCCTTAACTTTTTAATTTTTTGAACACATTTTCAAAAGAAATACCTTTTCAATCTCTAAAACAATACAAAAGATACAAATGATGCCATTTCTTTTGCATAACTACCATGTAATAAAGTTCAAAAAAGAAAGTTACAAATGAGCTACCTTTTTATGAATAAATTACAGTAATTTAAATTTATGATAGGTTTTTAAATCTCACAGCTGTTGCCCTAATTTTGCTTCTTAAATGATGATAAATAGAGTCTAGAATCAGACAACCTAACCATTCAAAGGTTTCTGGGCAAACATAGTTTGTAAATTAATTTGTGGCAACAGCCACGTCAGACAATTGCGTTAAGCATTTATCGAGCTGTTCGCCTTTCTAATGGCTTTGCCGCCTCTTCATTAGTTTCGGTTGAAAGAAATCGACTAGCCTATTGGAATGCACATTGTCGCTTTCAAAATGAACTATTAACGAATCTTATTTCATAAAAAGTAAATATTTCTTCATTGTTTCAAAGATCATTTTCTAGGATTCAGTTTGACATAATGGTCTGGAAGTCGTTTAAATACTTTTGAAATGTAAATGATTAACGTTGTAATCTTTTGATGTTTATTTCTTGTCGTTTAACCAAATATATTTTGTTACTAAGTGATTTTTCAAAGTCGTTAGTGCTGAATTCAATGCCCAATTTTTACACGTCTGTAGAAATGTTAATTAAAACTTTATTTTAGAAGATAATTTTTTTTCCGTATTAAATCGTGCGTTTCTTAAAATGTAGCTGTGAACATAAATTATCGTCTGTTAATCCAAATAATATTTTAGCTCATTTACTAGTAGTATTAAAGGTATATTATTAGTTGGAAAAAATATTATTTTTGTGTTCAAAAACAATGTTGAGCTGTGGCGGCAGTGATTTATCGAGATTAAATGTAAGAATTTTTTTTTAAATGTTCAAAGCTTTATAAGGAGGACCCTTTTGCTTCGGGAATTTCTGATGAAAAAAAACCACCTATTTAGTTTATTTTACGTCTTGAGTGTTAACTTTATAACATCTAATTACAGATTAAGTTAAATAAAAGAAAAGAAGCAAGAAAAATAAGTTATTTCGATGTTACCGTTTGTTAAATTTTGGCACAGACGTTGTAAAAATTTTTCATGGAGGAGGTGGGGGGAGGGGAAGGGCTTTCACACACTTCTACACTCATATCTAAATACTAATTTCAAACTTCATTGTTCATTTTCAAGGTGACAGATTATTTATGTGGAGAATTCGGGGTTTCGAATATTAATTTTTTCTTAAAAGGAGGCATAATTATTTTATTAGAAGCGACATACTTAAAATTACATTATATATTAATTCTTATGAGGGAATTACTTATCCCCCTCCCATCTCTACTACATTGTATCCTTATACTCTCCTACTTTTAAAGAATCCTATTTTTATAGTAAAATTTTGAAATGTTTATTTAGTTTTTAACAAAACTAAATAAGAATATTTCATATTTATTATTTTTTTTTGTTGTTGCTATGATTAGGTTTATCAAATCATTACGATTGTGTACCCATTGTAAAGTTACTCGATTGGCGACACCAAGAAGTAATTTTTGCCAATTACACAGTCTTGTTCAAAAATTTTTAAATGGAAAAAGTCTTTGACGTTAGAAAAATATGCCAGGAAGGAGGTCAAATTCAGAAGAAACAGTTCTCGAAATAAACATGATAGGCTGACAGCTGTCACAAAATTCTTAGTAATTTGATTATATTTCTTAAACTCTTGCTGATCTACAAATTACAAAAAAAAAAGCATCAACGACAAAATATTATTTTACTTTTTATGTAAGACAATAGAAATTAATTATATTAAAGGAATTTGTCGCTGTTATAATTATAAAAATCGAGTTTGTTGTTACTGAAAGTAGGTATTTGAAAAATGGTCAGTTACAACTTATTGGTAGCTAACAACTTAGCTCACTGGTAGGTAAAAAAGAAATAGTTCTTAACTATTATTTATTATTTTACCTGCTAGAACTTATATAAACTGCTTTCGTTTGCCATTTTCAACTCGTGTTGGTCAGAGATGTGTAAACACGCCAAGAAACCTGTTTCTAAACAAAGTCGCATGTCAAAGCAAATGTGATTTGGTATATAATTTTAGGGAAATCACAATTAGCATTGTTTACTTGTTCTTGAGTTTTATAGGCTTTCAAGGCACGTTTTTATGTGTCACGTAAGATTAAAACGACATTGATTTTTTTTTCTTCATGACAAACATTTTATTTAATTGTAGTGTCTAGATTTTCATTCCTTAATGATGAATAATTGTCTTTTGTTTTTGAAAAAAAAAGAAAGACTGACTAGTTATTGTTTAGCTGGCTATGAGTGTATGAAGAATTTTGTTTCTTTACATTTATTTATGTTTAAATTTGACATTAATTTTGCTTTGCTAATTCCCATGTCCCCAACGAGTTAATCTCGAATGAGAATTCATAATTGTAAGTTTTCTCACGTTGATTGCTGGTACCTCTTAAAACAAAACAAAATTTGTACTTTATTTTGTGCAAGATATAAATAATTTTTTAGCCAAAAATATGTTTCTAAAACAACTTATTTTTATTTATTTATTTTTTTTTGAAAAAAATTCAAACTATTATGAAATAAAAACAGAAATATTAGTCTTTTTGTACTTCAGTTTCAAAATTTTTAAATTTATAAATATACTAGCCATTAGCCACCCGCTTTGCTGGAGATTTCATGATAATTTATGACAATATATATTTTTTTAAGTTATTGATATTTGAGTCTTTGCTTTCGATTGCATTTAAAATTTTTTTATAGCTAACACCTTTTGATTAAAAAAAACTGGATTTAAATTTTATATATAAATTTTATAGATATATTTATTTTTATATATATATTTATTTTTACGCCCTCTTAACCCTAATCTTTGCAGTAGATTTCTACATCCGTGATTATCAAATTTCTACTCAACAAAAGAAACATGCTTCCCAAGTTTCAAGTCTGCAGGTCTAATAGTTCAAACACGAGAATATGTATCTATGATATTTCTTTTCCTCCAAAAACCTATTCTTAAATGTTGCCAAATCAAAAGACGTCGCCAAATATTGTAATCTTTTTCTAAATATGGGTGAGAATGGTTTTCCACTACTGGCTGAATATCGATGCATTTGAAGAGACTTCGAAGATACACACACAAACTCTTCCTTAAGCAAGAAGATTTTAGAAAAAAATTCCCGAAAAATAAATTTAAATATTTTTATTAGCTGAAATATACTTTCGGCTCCTTTGAAATATGAGTAAAGTTCCCCCTTCAAAATTTTGGATCGATTCGTTCAAAGGTGTGGATTTGTGAATGTCCCAAAGAAATATATAGACATTCAAATTTAAGTATGAGATAACTTTTACTTTATGCTATGGAGAATTTTTAAACACAAATTTATATAAAATGTTTCTCTATTTAACGTATACAGCCAAAGAAAAAATATTATGCAGTAAGAATAAATTGAAAACTTCATTCCAAGATCACTTTTTATTTTTTAGCTTGTATCATCATACAACAGAGTAGTTTATGGTGATGGATTTCACAAAGTAACCAAGATTAAGTAACAAAAATTGCCTTTTTTACAGTAATTTTTTTTTCTACGGTATAGTTACGTTAAAAGTCTATTAAATTTTTCATATATTTAAAAGAACATGGTAACATGGAGATTAAGGTAGATCGAAAAAATTTTTTTTTCAGAATTTTAAAACCTACCTTTGCGAATAAGATTTCTGTTTATAGATGAAGAGAAAAATAAAATAAAAATCATTTTTCATGTTAAGTACTGTCACAAGAGGGATGAAGTTTAGGCATTTGAACTTTTTCAATTCCTACTATTAACTCACACTCTCTATATATTTATTTATTTATTTGTTTGTTTGTTTGTTTATTTATTTATCTTGGTGGAATTTTCAATCGTTGATAAAATACATTTTAAAGCGCTCATTTGAGCTGAAATTTAATATGCATGATTATTTGGATGAGAATACAATAATTTAATTATAATTAATAAAAATTAATTGATTAAAACTAATTATTAAAATAATTACAAATACACAGCCACGTTGGCGACTTAGCGACCCTTTTGGCGTGTCAAAACTTGAAAAGGCTTTTTTCTCACGTTTTAAAGCATTCAGTTGAACTGAAATTTTATATACACGATTGTTTGGGATGACAATACGATACTTTAATGATGATTAATAAAAATTAATTACCCCTTAATGTTGTGATTCTGTCCTATGTATATACATATTTATATTAATTGTAACTATTTAATAAAAAGTAGCTAAAATAAAAATTTTCTTTGTTGATGTAAGTAGGAATTGGCTTTAATTTTTTTTTATATTACTTGTTATAGTAGAAAGTCAAAGTAATTTTTGTTAAAGGAAAACAAACATTTTAATACTTTTTAACATTTATTGCAATGAGAGGACATTTACTAAACTGTTACAAGAAAAAAACATTCGATGCATTTGACGACTCCTGTAGCATTAAACTTTAAAGAAACCCTACTGTCGAAATTATAGTGTACGACAAAGTGGAAGATAGATAAAAGCTTGGATCGCAGACATTCAACGACACGGGGAGAGAGTACTGAGGTTTTGAAATGTTGCAGTGTGTACATTACACTATTCTCACTACTAAGTCATTCACTTATCAGTTATCATCGTTTTTGGTTATTTATATTGTAGAAAAATAATTTTATTTTAAGTCTAAAATCCTGTAAACAAAATTAAGTCTTTTTTCATTTTTTCAAAAATTCAACCCCTTTGTGACAATATTAAATTTTGAAATAATTACCGTAAAATCTGGCGTAAAACGCGCACTTTTAACACAAAAAATAAGATCGAAATTTAAGGGTGCGCGTTAACGCCGGGTTTAAAAACGTTAGCTTAAAAAAAAAAAAATTGTAACAAAAGATGTGAGCGTAAAAAAATAAGACTGCAACATATATCTCTCTCAGAATACTATTTATTTAACCCTCTGGCCGGAACATCAATTTTTTTGCCTCTCTTAGAAACATCCGTCTGACAGACGGGTACGCAAAATTTTTTTTTGAATTTTGTTTCCTTAAGGACTGTTTTAAATGTCCTTATCACTCATGAAATTGAGTAGAACATTTAATATTTAAGTCTTTATGAGGCACACTGTATTAATATATTTTTATCACAAGAATTGTGTTACTAGTATTCTTTATAAAAACTGATTAGAAATTATTTTATATTCATGTAAAAATAATTAAAAATAATAATACCAAAACGAAAAAACTATAGGAAGATAGATACTGAAAGACGGTGATAGATAAGAAAAATCGCACACATCGTGAGTTGAAAAAAATCGCCAAGTACCATCACGTGATCCTCTCACTGGGTAGAGTCCAACTGAAGATGTCAAGGCAGCCCACCCCCAAAATCACACCACAGCGTTATCTATAGGCATCAAAGCAAATCATCCCCGTCTGAGAGACGGATGCTCCGGTCAGAGGGTTAAAATAAATGGCGTACCTAATGAACTTAAATGTTCTGGTTGTGGTTCTAGAAAAACACTATTTTTTCAAAATTCTGGGACTTTACCTCGAATAAATGACATAAAAAAATAATAGCATTGCATACATTCATTTTAGGTTTCTTCGTAAAAAAAGGGGGTATGCGTTATACGGCGAATATACTTAAAGTTTAAAAAATGCTTCTTGAAAGTATGGATGTCGAGTTATACACCGGATTTTGTGGTATCTTTTTAATTATTCTTATCTTTATCTCCATACCGTAGAACACTTTTCCGCATAAGTAAGTTCCCATAAATAATAATTTAGTTTCTCCGTATAACCGCTATCTACCCAAATGGTGGTATTTATTTATAAAGGAAATTTTTGTCAGGTATAATATATATGTATCATGAATAAACTCATATTGTTTTTATGTCATGTAGTGCTAGAATTAGTTTATTAATTATAATTAATTAGTTAGAGCTTTTTTTATTTGTTATTTTTAGCTTTTTTAACACATTATAGAAAGGGGCTTGTTTTCACTTAAATTAATCAATAACTAACAAAATTCTCATTTCGAAAGTGCGTATTTTTAAAGTAAATGGACTCTTTCTCAATATTTTTTCTTTATTCAGCTATTTAAACAAGAGGAAAAGAAAAGAAAGAAAGAAAAAAAAAAAAAAAACTGGGGACCTGCACAATTTTTTTCTTTACCATACTTCCCTGTAAACATTCTGTCCAACTTGATGAATGTGCATTAACACATTAAATGATTTATTTACAGTAATTGCAAGGCCGTTAATAGCGATGCACGCGCGGTTTTGTAAAAATAGAAACCATTCTTATTTGAACAGTTGCCAAGGAAACTTGAAAATTGTGTCGCGTTGCGTCCTTTTACGAAAGAAAAAATTAATATTTTCTGGTTTTTTTTTTCGTTCATTCAATATTAAAACTATTTGGGTGAATAGTTTTTGACAGTTAAAAGTACATGTAAATTTTATGCATATTTTTGTAAGTACAGTCAAGCCTCTATATAACGAAGTCGCTAAATCCCGGAAAAAAGTTCTTTATAAGGAAAATCCGTAGTATAGAGGTTCATCTTTCACAATACTTTATAAACCACATAAAACAAATTTTAAATTCATAAACACTATATATGAAAAAAAGAAATTATCCACACCTTTTTTTAAAAATTAATATGTTTATTTTATGTATTTTATACCCATCAAAAAGAAAGAAATACTGCAAGGAAAACAAGAAAAAAGAATGTCGAAGAATTCACTCTGTTTTCAATATTAGGAAAATAATTTTATACTAAAATAAATGAATTTTAAGAACATTTTATAATTTAAAGCATACAAGTAACATTAAACATACATTATTTAATAATTAGAACACGGAACAACTCCACTGACGGTGAAAGAGGAAATCGAGGATGTTTCTAGTGAACTGGGCAATGGGGGTTAAAGGTTTCACTTCTTGGATGAAGCGTCCACAACACTATTGCTCTCGGCGAGTTAGGATCTAATAAAACCAGTTCAAGAGTTATGACCACCATAAAATGTGTTAAAGAGAGAATAACTTGACATTTTTTCAGAAATACTTTAAAAAAAGGGAGAAAAAAAACTGAATCACAGAAGAAAAAGTTCGTTATATAGAAAACGCACTTCGCTATAGAGAGATTATTTTACGAAGAAAATCGTGAAATGTTCAAGGTTCCAGGAAAAATTCGCTATATAGAAAAATTCGCAATATAGAGGTTCGACTGTGTATGTAAATTTTTACACTTTCCTAAGTTAAAATTATTCGAAAATTAGTTTGATGAAATTGTGGCAAAAATATAGCTATCAATTCTTTTCATAATTAATTATATCATAACCCCTTAACTGCCACCGGCGTGTATATACGTCTCACTCAACCGGTGCGTTGAGTGCCTCGGACGTATATATACGTCTTTCCGAAATACTATTATTTTCTTTGCGCAGCTATAAGTAAAACAATTTCGAAGAGTGTGGAACACAATAAAATGACCTTGACAGTGTTTGCGAAGGATTTACTAATTTCAGAGAAAAATTTGTTTATTTGTGCCTTTTTTCCCCACAATACACCACACACACTTCCCTATGTAAAAAACGGTTGCACAGGAGAACGAATCACAAAACCTTTAATCGGCAACTAAGGGGTTAAGAAATTATATTTGTATTTATACCTCTTATCTTTTTGAAGTGAATAATTTACAAATTTCATCAATGGTTATTTTTTTCAGTGTTTTATAAAACGGCAGCTCTATAAGCCATTTCTTTTGAGTTAATTATTGATCTTGTCCATAAAAGTATAATACCTTTATACGTATTTAAATTACATAAATTCTTAGTATTAGCAAATATTTAACAATATATGCCATTTTGTGTTTTTATCGAAATAATTTTATTATTGATCTTTTGTTAAAGCAACTTATTTAATAAAAGAATAATAAAAAGAACTGAGAAATTTAGTAATTTTTTTTATCAATATAATTAACTTAATCTGATGTTTTACTAATTTGTTACATCTAATCTTATCTAAATAGATATGGAAAGTAATGGATTAATTAATTAAGCAAATAAATTATTTGCCGTGCTTATCTTTTGTGTTTTTTATTATCACTGATACTGATAAAATCCTTGGCTAAATTGGATTTCTCTCAAGTGAATAAATCGCGTAACTGAACCTTTACATTGGAAAGCAAATATTCAAACAAATTACAAACAGAATACTTTAAATGAACATTGGAAGTTTCAGTTGATGTATTTCATTATCACTGACAATAATAAAAACCTTGGATAAATGAATTCCACTCAAGTGGATAAATCGCGTAACTGAACCTTTACATTGAAAGACAAATCTTTAAACTTAGAATTATGCACACAGAATTCTTTTAGTGAACTTAGGAAGATTTCAGATTATTATTATTATTATTTTCTATATTTATTTTTGCTACAGGCGTGCTATAAATTTGGTTAGTAGTGTATTATTTCGATTATTTAAATACTGAAACTAAATACGAAATAATTAAATTGAAATATAAATCCACTTTGCATAATTAGATAAATTTGTAGTTGGATATTATTAAAAATATAATTTTTTAAGGAATTAAATATATTTATTTATTTGAATTATAATACTGTGTGTGTGTGTGTGTACACCGCTATAAAATTCTTCAATGTTTCTCAAATAACTTTAATCCATCACATTTAGAAATTTTAAGGAAGAAAAAGAAGCGATTATAATACACGACGATTATAATATACTTTTATTACGAATTTACGAGAACGAATTTAGTGAAACCCCATAATTTTCGACGGACAATGGTAAGAACATCGAATATTTTGTTTCTTTAAATTGATAGTACGTATTTTCTTAATTTCAAGAGTTCTCTATTTTCTGTGATAATGTGTAATTGACAAAGATAAAATACTAAAACAATAAAAATCCTTCTTTTTTAAGTTTGAAACTTTTTATATACATTCGTATTTTTAAAAAATGTGTGTGTGTGGGTCTACTGTCAGAATTAATGAGATAAAATCATTATATAATTATATGCAAAAAGACATTTTCTTCTGTTTCCATTCTTTGATCAATAATTATAATCTACTTTTTCCGTTAGAAGTTCTTTTTCAGAAATGTGTGTG
Organism: Trichonephila inaurata madagascariensis; assembly: GCA_019973955.1. Classification (NCBI taxonomy): domain Eukaryota; kingdom Metazoa; phylum Arthropoda; class Arachnida; order Araneae; family Nephilidae; genus Trichonephila; species Trichonephila inaurata. Next base: position 80,327 of record BMAV01022265.1, on the reverse strand, counting down.
TGTTTTTTTTATATGAATGCACTTAAGGTATCCGATTATGTCCGGAACTTTGATTTTGAAAATGCATATAAATGAATAAATTTTTTTGATGTTTAGTTTCACCTGAACTAGTATAAACATATAAAATTGTTTTAAGAATATTATTACAAGAACAAATGACTTAAATGCAATTTTTTAGCAAAAATGAAGAAAAAAATGACATATTTTCAAAAAATACTCCTATTATGGAAAACTCTTCTTAAATAATAATATTTTGCTTATATATAGATAAAACTTCTGTACAGAGCCTGAACTAGGAATTTTGAAAAATTAACATTATTTTGAGAGTTACGTTCGGCTGAAGTAATAACTGATGCTTTTTTTTTTGTTAAAATTTCTCCACTCTGATGTATTAAAAAAGGAATGTAAATCCTCTTCTAAATAATACATTTAAGAAATTCTAGTTCAAGCTCTGTAGAGAAGTCTTAGCTATTGTATAAGCAAAATATTATTAATATAGAAGCGTTTTCCATAAAAGGAGAATCTTTTGAAAATATATCATTCCTTCTTCCTTTTTTGCCAAAAAATTGCATTTAAAGAATTTTTTCTTGTAACAATATTCTCAAAACAATTTTAAATGTATATTCTAACTCATGTGATACTAAATACCAAACAAATTATTCATTTATACGCTTTATTAAAATCACATACCGAACGTAGTCGGATACATATAAGGCTTGTGTTTATACATCTGTATTTTTTTATTAATTATTTTATATCTATATTTTACTGGAAACTACAAAAACGCATTTCTAGTAAATGCAGAATATGGGATAATTTTATTAAATAAATTTACTTATTTTATATCCACATTTTACTAGAAATGACAAAAATGCATTTCAAGTACCGTAAAATCCGGCGCATAACGCGAACCGGTGTATACCGCGCACCCATACTTTCAAGCTGCATTTTTTGACGTTTAGGTATATTCGCCGTATAACGCGAAACCCCTTTTTTACGAAGGAACCAGAAGTGCACGTGTGCAATTCTATTATGTTTTGAAGTAATTTATTCGAGATATTATCCCAAGATTATGAAAAAATAATATACTTCTAGAACTCTACAACACTTTTTTTTAAAGTTCTTTAGAAATGTCCTTTATTTTAAATAAGCAGTATTCCGCTCTATGTTGAAATCATAATTTTTTTCTATGTCTATATTATCTTATTTTTTTATTTTTAAAGCCCTCACTTTTATACCCGGCGTATAACGCGCACCTGTAAACTTCGATCTTATTTTTTGTGTTAAAAGTTCGCGTTATACGCCGGATTTTACGGTAAATGCAGAATATGTGTTGATTAATTTTAAGAAAATTTATATATTTCCTCTTTTTCTATATCCGTAACAGTGTTCTTCAAGCAGGTCAAAATATGAAATGACGCAGATTTTGGTAGTTTCCAATTTGAGTTCATTCGGATTATAAGGTTATGCCCAGATCTACGACTTCTCAGTGGTCAAATAGCTAAATATATATATATGTATTTTACTTTTTACCCTTTCTTCCCATCTATTTCACAGACACCATACAAAAAAAACATAAAAATTTCAAAATAATACAATCTTTCTTTTCTGAGGACTGATTCAGTCTCGAACGCTTCCTGTCCCAGCACTGGAAACACTGTCAAAACATCGTAAAAGAAGCATTCCAAAACAAAAACAGAAAACTGCTTTCTTTCGCATCAGCCCATTTAATCTGGCAGATTTGAAGCACGAGCGAACAATCCAAGGAAGAGTTCAAAGCGGCAAGGTAAAGAAACGGTTCAGAAGGTAGCCGGTTGTGCGTATGGTTGATAATGCATGGAGAGAAAGAGAGCACTTTGATAACATCGCTCTTCTGGAAGTAAATAATGCGGAGGATCACTGTAACCGACCGCCGGTAGCCTGATGAATCAGTTAATTGCTTTGAAGGTGGGAGTTTAGGGCAAGAATTCTCTCTGTTTACTTCGGCTGTGTGGGATGCCTTGTAGTTGGTTTTTTAATGTTTTAGATTAGGTTTGTATTGGACTATAGATTGTGTGTGCTGTATCGTTTTGCAATACAGTAGGTTAAATATCATAAATCTTTTTTTTTTTGGAAGTGCTGATTGAAAAAAGTGAAGACACACACACTGCTGCATTTTTTTTTTTTTTTGCTGCCTTTATTTCGACTTATTCTGAATACACTGCGGTGTAATACTGTCAGATAATCACTGTGTATACATATAGATGAGGGGGAAAAGTTCATCCTAATTACCGCGTAAAATCCGGCGTATAACGCGCACTTTTAACATAAAAAATAAGATCGAAATTTGCTGGTGCGCGTTATACCCGGCAAATTTCGTTCTTATTTTTTATGTTAAAAGTGCACGTTATACACCGGGAGTAAAAATGAGAGCTTTAAAAAATAAAAAGAAATAAGCATAAAAAAAAAGTAAACTTCTACATAGAACGAAATACTGCTTATTTAAAAGAAATGACATTCCTTGTGAAATTTAACCCTTAACTTCGCAATTTTTTTAAATTTCTATGAAAAAATTATATGAGCTAGTTCTCAAGTAATAATAAAAGGGAAAAATATGAAACAAAAATTAAGCAGTTTTAAATTGAATTTCAGTCATTTTTTTGTTTGTTGCAGAAGCGCAACATTACGCAGTAGTGCTGTAAATTACAAAACTTTTTTTATGTGAGGATTTTATTCATCATAAAATGTTTAAATTTCTTACCTGGTAATTAATTTGTCTATAAACAAGAAGAAGCATAAAATATATAATAGATTCTTTTTATAGCAAAAACACAGTTCTTGAGGCATCAGAGATTTTTTATAATTGTTGTGATTTCTGGAAAAAATGTACTTCCATCTAATGACAAAATTTCGTCGCAGTAATCTTTTTTTACTCAGATAAGTGATTTGTAGGTAATTAAAAAAATATTGAGTCTGTTAAATTAAAATAAATCATATGCTGCAGAAATGCAACAGTGCGAAGTTAAGGGTTGTACTTCTAAAAGTATCCTATTATTTCTAAAGCTTGGAATAATACCTCGAATAAGTGACTTCAAAAGATAAGAGCATTGCCTGCGTACATTTCAGGTTTCTTCGTAGAATAGAGGGTACACGTTATACAGCGGTGCACGTTATATGCTGGATTTTACGGTATATCGAAGTATCTGGATTTTAAAGTACGCTTAGAGTATGTATTGGTAAATTTGTGGGTGTGTACCGGTACAAACTTTGTAAATTATTTGTCACCTTGCTAATAATCCTTTTGTTAGTGTTGGGGAAACATTAACACTAATTGGTTTGAATTTATCCATTAATTTTATCAGTTATGACATAGATTGTCGTATACCTTTATTTCTGATTTCATTTTTGTAACGGGTAGATGTGCGAATGACATTTCAAAAAGATGTGATGATATTTTGCATATAATGTGACTTTGAAATATCGTTTTAATCCTTTCTACGGCTGTAGTCAATATATTTACTACCAACTGCATTAAATTTTAAATGCTATTATAGGATGCTATGCAATGATAAGCATTTCACCGCATTTCATTTGCGCTGCCATCTGCTTGTAACATAAAATAAAAATTATTAACCCTCACACATCTTGTTTCTAACTCTCCCTCCGTTACCGGTAATGGTGGCATCGAATCTTTTACTTACTCTTTGATCTGGCAATTGTCAATTCCTTTATTTTGTGGAAATTACGTAGAAGAGATATGGGCTGTCAAGACAAACTAGATTTTCGTCTTCAGCTAGCACGCCAATTGATTTTCGGATTTTCAAGTCAGAAACGACAAGGACGATCCATAAGTTTCGAAGGCAATAAGAAAAGGGTTCCAGATGAAATAAGATTGAATAAAGTTGGAAACCCTATTCCAGTTTTAGGGAAGACATATAGGCTCTGTCGTTTGTGCTTTAGGAAGACACATTAAAACACTACACGACATGTGTGCAGTACTTGTGATGTCGTGTTATGAGTATCTACCCCTTTTTTTCAAAATTTCATGTAAAATAATATTGTAATTTGTCATCTATAAATACAAAAAACTGTGATATACAATTTTTTTTACCAGTTTGTAGTATTTACAAAATATATTATATAAATATAAAACAAAAGAAATAAAAATCATTAAGCTTTCAACCTTTTTAATAGCCCTAATGGATGGTGTTGAGTGTATTTACCACAAAGAAAATGATGTTAAGCATAAAATTAATTTTTTTAATAAGCTAAATGAGTTTTTTTTTCGTACATGAATCTCAATTCCAAAAATATTTTAATATGCCTTTACCTGAAATAAATGGCCCTTAAAAAGAGTCACGATAAATAATATAAAAACTCCATTAAGTGAAATATAAATTGAAACATTATTTTAATCAATATTAATTTTAGAGATCTAAAAACATAAAGAATATGAATAAAAGGCATATAAGTTCTACATAATTTTTAAAAATTTGTTTTATTTACAGTCAAGATAAAACCACTTTTTAAATCTATAACATAAAAAGCAAAAAGAACAATCATGCATTTATTTGTTTCTTTTATTGCATTATTGGCGTGTTAAATCTCAAGAAATTTTAATTTTCTATGGTATATACATTCATTGAATAATTTAGATTACGCAATGAAAAAGAAACAACGAACCTGAATAATACCTCATTTTGAAAACAGCCTAATCATCTCAATGAAAGCGTAAAATCTACTCACTTTAAATTAAACGGAACATTCGTATCTAGACACGCCATTTTTAATTATTTCAAAAACAACAGTCAAGTCTTAGGTATCGAGTCATTAATTATTCCTCGTTTGTGATGCTACACCTGTGCATAATAACCAGTCATCTGCTCCAACCCTATTTCTCTCTCATCATCCATCCTTCTAAAAGAGAACAACTTGAATTAAATTATTCAAACTAGTTAATGTTCACTTTCCTTGTAGTAGCTAGTTCTCTGTTCACTTCCTTGAGAGGAAATTATTTTAAATTTAATGTATACTTGGTGCAGGGAACATCAAATGCATTTCGCTTAGTAATTCATTGCACATTAAAGCTTCATAAACTACAACTTAAACGTGATTTATGTACTTCCCTGTGCTCAGAAATTACCGTAACATTTAACTTCAGCTAGTTGAAGTTTTAATCCTGTTGATACGAGCACTTAATAAATAATTTCAAAGCGAGTTTGCTCATCATTAATCAGATATTTATCTTAAAGTCTGTGAACAGGATAATCGATAAAATTAAAAGTCGTAAAGAAGACACTTGTTGTTTTTTTCTTTTAAGGATTGTAAATAACTTTTATTTCTATTTTGAAGGTACTATATAAAGGAAAAAGTGTAAGTGAAAAATATTCGAATATTTCTATCTTGGAATCGTTTTTTTTTAACATGCTTTTATTAGTTTCACCAGTATGTAACGGAATCTTTGAACTCAATTTTCACCAGCTTTAAAAGGTCTAATTAATTCAAAATTTTGCTCACTTATCAAGGACCGATGACAATATAATAATTTAATAACTCTTTTCTATTGTTCTGATCAGGATTAATGATTTCCCATTTCCACATTTGGCGACTAAAATATTAAGTTACAACCATAAAACGAAAATGCTCATGGTTAATACAAATTCAATAAAAAAGTGCTCTTTATGTGAAAAGGCAGTCAGGATGAGTCAGCAATTTCTTACCAAAAAAAAAAAAAAAAAACAGTTGCCCAGTTTATCTGAAAATTAAAATAAAAAAAGACTTGAGCTTGTGGAAAAATAATTTATAAAAAGTAACCTCACGTTCTTAACACAATGACATTAATTTTCTTGTTAATCATTTTATTCTTATAATAAGAATTATTTCAATTAATGTCAACAAATTTATGTTCTACAATTTTAAAGCTAAAACATTAAATAATGATTTTATTTAAAGGGGGGGGGGCAATAGATGTGTACAGTAGTAAGGTCGAGGAGTAGTTTTAATTGCTTACATATTTATTTTCTTTCGTGAATTAAGTCTGTGTCAGTTAAAACACACACATACACATGAAAAAATAAATAAATCGGGATACTTTTAATCTGAATGACAGCCAATTTATATAACTCTCTCTTTTATTTAGTATACTTTTAATGTTTATTTAGAGATCCTAACAAAATAAAAATAATGTTTTATTTTCATTTTAGTTGTTTTAAAACTATGATGTAATCGAAAGTAGTACTTAAAAAATTTGGCTTTTAAATATAAGAAATTTTAATTTTTTAGTAATAATGTAATTTCAGTTTTTTAGTTACAATTTGACAATGAAATCAAGTTTTTAACTGTCCAAACTGTTATGGTCTTAATAATATTATTTTTACTAATGACAAAAATACTTTGTTTTTTAATTTCAAAAACTAAAAAAAAAAAATTGAGTTTTTTGAAGAATATTTAAGATATAACTTTATATATGACAGGTATTCATTCCTCAATAATAAGTGTTAAAAAAACACTCCTTTTAATGAATATTTATTACGTTTGTACATTTTATTATTACTGGCTTAGTTGCTTCCGATAATGCTAAGTATTTGTAAATATATAAATTAATGTTCAAACCAATCTTAGCACAAGAGTGTTTTTACAAAACTATAGCTGTTTTTTTAAATTAAAATGCAGCGCTTAGCTGAGGTAAATAGGGCAACCAAACCCATGTTTTGTGACTAACAAATTGCGAACTCGACTTTCGATTACACTTAAGATCGTAATTCATCTTGACTTCATATGAATTTGAAAAAAGAGTTGAGTGTGAAAAATGAGAATATGCTAGCTCAGTTGTTACATGTGCATGACTGATCGTGTCTAAAATAGATCACTGTGCGTGTAATTCTTAAGGTATTCGACTATCTTCGGAACCGTTATTTTAAAATGGCGCATAAATGGATAATATTTTCATGATATTTAGTGTAACTTAGATTATAATACAGGTATAAAATTGTTTTAAGGACATTTTGACAAAAAAAAAATTATTTAAATACAATATTTCGGCTAAAAAGTAACTTAGAATAACTTTTTTCAAAATGTTCTCCTTTTGTGTAAAATACTTCTATTATAAAAATATTTTGCCTGTATATAGCTCAGACCTTTGTACAGAGGCTCAACTACGATTTTTGAAAAATTCACATTATTTGCAGAGTTACAACCATTTGAAATAATTATCGGCGTTTTTTTTCCTAAAATTTCTCCCCTCTGTTGCCGTAAAACATGGATGAACCCACTTCTAAGTTATATATTTCAAAAATTCTAGTTGAGCTTCTGTACAGAGATCTGAGCTACATAGGCAAAATATTATTATAATAGAAGCATTTTTCACAAAAGGAGAATATTTTGAAAATGGATCATTCTATGTTCATTTTTTGTCAAAATATTGTACTTAAATAATTTTTTATTGCAATAACATTCTTAAAACAATTTTATATACATTTTCTAATCTAAATGACACTAAATATCATAAATATTATCCATTTATACGCTTTTGCAAAATCATGGTTCCGAACGTAGTCGGATACCTTAAATTACGTTGATAAAAATATTAAACAATATTTTAAAAAAAGCCATTAAATAATTCTTTTCAAATTTTCCTTATCCAATAAATATTTTCATCAATACCAGAGGAAATATCTTTAATAAATCAATACAATGGCTAGCTTTTGCTGATGACATTGATGTTATTGCTCGAACACCAGCCGCACTAAGAAGCTTTCTTATCTTTAGAGAAAGAAGCCCTCAGGATGGGACTGAAAATCAATGAGAATAAGACCAAACACATGCCTTGCATTAAATCATGTTTTAACAATTGAAGAGTATAATTTTGAAATTGTTGACAGTTTCACTTATTTAGGTTCTGAAATTAACAACAGGTATGATTGTACTACTAAAATCCAAAAGAGAATTACTGTGTATAATAGATGTCTTAATGGAATACGAAAATGTATGAAATCGAATTTAATCAAAAGAAAAGAAAATGTTCTATTGTATAAAAGTCTTTTAAGATCAGTATTAAAACTTATGAATCTGAAACTTTGTCCATGTCTCGAATAGATGAGAACATGATAAGAACCTACGCGAAAGGAAGATTTTAAGATTTATTTCTGGAGGAATTAAGGTATCCGACTATGTTTGGAACCGTGATTTTGCAAAAGTGCATACATAGATAATTTTCATGATATTTAGCGTCCTTTTGATTAGAATACATGTATACAATTGTTTTAAGGACATTTTGACAAAAAAAAATATTTAAATACAATATTTTGGCAACAAATTAACATAGAATAATATTTTTTTCGAAATGTTCTCCTTTTGTGAAAAAGGTTTCAGTTATAATATTTTGCCTGTATATAGCTCAGACCTCTCTACAGAGGCTTAATTAGAATTTTTGAAATATATAACTTAGAAGTGGGTTTATTTATGTCTTACGAGACAACAGAGGGGAGAAATTTTAAGAAAAAAAACGCCGATAACTATTTCAATGGGTTGTAACTCTGAAAATAATGTGAATTTTTCAAAAATCATAGTTGAGCCTCTGTAAAGAGGTCTGAGCTATATACAGGCAAAATATTATTATAATAGAAGCATTTTTCACAAAATGAGAACATTTTGAAAAAGATTATTCTAAGTTAATTTTCTTCCAAAATATTGTATTTAAATAAATTTTTTTTATCAAAATGTTCTTAAAAGAATTTTATACATGCAGTCTAATCTAAGTGACTTTAAATATTATGAAAATTATCCATTTATGCGCTTTTTTAAAATCACGGTTCCGAACGTAGTCGGATACCTTAAGGAAAATGGCATTTGGCGAAGAAGACCAACTTTTGAGCTCTGTCACTCATATAAAAAATCTGACATCGTTAACTTCATCAAAATACAACGAATTAAATGGGCAGGCCACGTTGTCAGAATGGACGAAGACTGCACCACCAAAAAAGTCTTAAATGTCCAACCAAATGGCTCACGGAGAAAAGGCAGGCCAAACCTAAGATGGATTGATGGCCTAGAAAAGATCTACTAGTTTTGAGAATTAAAAATTGGAAAACACGAGCAGACAGGAAGAAGGCTGGCCTTAAAAAGGCTTCTTGAGAAGGCCAAGGCCCACCCTGGGCTGTCGAGCAACAGAGAAAGGAAGGAAGGAAGGAATAAATATTTTATTAATGCTAGATTAATAATTAATTTTTTATGTTCAATGTATAAACATTTACATTTGAATTGCAAATGTAACATATGCAAAGTTTCCTTTAACTCATTAATTTATTAATAAACGAGAAATAATTTTCTCCAAAAGCAATTAACGAAACGAATCTAAAAGTCAAGTATGCTCACTGCCGCGGGTGATCGGGAAATCAATCAGTTGCTCCTCACTTTTCCAGAATTTTCTAGGAAATGAAAGTTAGTGTTCGAAGGAATCTTTCTCTAAGCTCTGAGAACGACAACAAATCATTAAACTTACTCAATCGTAAAAAAGAAGTGTTTCCAATCAATTGTACGTAGGATACTAGTTTACTTTATTTAACAAGAAACATTTAATTAGTTTAAAATTCATAAGTATTATTTTGTGTTTAATTACTCGTTATCCTTTACCTGCGCTTTAAGTTTTGTACTTTCTTTACTAATTTTTGCACCCATGGATCTAATTATATAATTAATGCATTAAAAACCTTAAATAAGTTTAATCACAAATTCATACTGAAGGCATTTTGAGGTACTTCAAAACATAAAAATTACGCTCACTATCAAACACACACTTACTATCACACGCACACACTCACTATCACACATATACATTCACTTACTCTCACACATTCACTAACTCACTCACACATAGATACAAAAAAAGATTCTTTTAAACATTTTCATGATTTTTTTTTATGAATGAATGATTTGATAATTTTGTTTCATCATTAATATTTAAGATGATATATTCAAAGTTTTTAAGATAATTGTATAAAGCTGAGAATATATAAATGACGCATTTTTGTTTAAGTTATTTATCAATTAAAAAAGTCTTTATATTCAAAAATAATTTTTCCCCCTGTCTTTAGCACATTTTTTATTTCTGTATTTGTACACCAAAAAACTGATTGTATTAAAAACGAATCAGTTAATTTTTATTCACTTTACATTACTAAACTTGGTAATTTTTGTCGTCAATTAAATATGATATAAACCTTAAAAACATGGAGCGTTGTGGAATAAACCATTTTAGTCCGTCTCGCTGCATTTAAGCAACTTTTAACCAATTAAATTGACTCTGAAACACACCAGAACTTTTGAAATAATGCATATGGAGTAATCATTTGTATTAGCGAAAATTGCAAAGAGCTTTTTTCTACTGTCTATTTATTTATTTATTTTCAGCAAAAAAGAGTTCTCTTCTCACGGAGCAGTTAAACGTCTGAGTGGGGGAGCCCTTTAAAACCATTTACTTGTCGTCGGCTCTTTTTTTTTTCCCCTTCAGAATTTTGTTTACTTTCGCTTAAGAATTTTGTAGGACTTGACGAAATGGATTTACTTTCTCCCCCCTACTTGATGGATGGGGATGGAAATTGCCATCTCTTCTTAATGTCAGAATCGTGACTTGACAGTTGCTACATATGTGTCGACAGCCTTAGCTACTTCGGCATTTTTTATATTAAAGAAAACTGATCGGATTTCTATGGAATTCAGAATTTTTGTTCAGTATGAAAGCATAAAAAGCAGGTTTGATTTTTCGGCCTCCGTTTTCACATTTAGATAGAGATGAGGTAAGTCATTTCTGAAGGTATAGATCGATAAGGTGTCAAAAATCACTGAAATACTCCCTCATATCGCAGTGAAAACTGATAAGCGATTATTTTAAAATGGTAGCTCTCTCAAAAAAACTTGTTAGAGATATTTTTTAAAAAGCGAAGAGTAGTTTGAATTTTAAGATAGCGATAAATGACTTTACTTCGAACGAACCAGGGAACTTTTGCGAGATTTGTCTCAAGAATGAGCTCGCAAGCGTATGCAATTTTCGCAGGTGGCACATACCTACAGATCCCCAGATAGGGAGAACCATACATGGCAGGTTGGTTTTTAATTATGTTGCTTTACTTTTACAGAAGAATTTCCTCAAAATATGTTTTAGATTAATTAAATCAATATTTTTATGTAATGAAAAGTGTTCCATAGTATTGATAAGAAGTTTTTGAAAAAAAAAAACTTCTTTGAATTTGATAGTTATTTCTGCATTTCTTTATAATTTAGCTGTCATTTCAAAAATTCTATTTTTCAGTATTCATTTCATTATATTTTTCGTTCTTATCTTTATTCCTTTTCGATTAACTGTTATTAAAATTCCAGGTACTTACGTAATATACCATCGACCAATTCGTCAAATAAAAATGTCTTCAAATGTTGCTATATATATAGCCAATATTAAAAAACTGTTCCAGTGCATGTGTAAATACAACAATCTTGTTCGACAGCATTTGCCGATGTATTTTAATTTGGCATCGTTTTTTGATTTGTCGACGGTACTATATGAAAGTACGCGAATTCTATTATAAATAATACTTTAAAAAAGAAATTCGTTAAAAAAATGTAATAAATATTTATAAAGGAATCATAATATATTTTCAATTTTAGCAGCAACAGAAAGTTTTAAAATTTTTGATCGATTTTTTCCGGTATTTAAGTTTTGAATATATGTTCGCCATACATATAAATATAAGTGAAAATATTTTTTGCAATTTTTAAAAATTAATCAAAAACAAAAGAATTCTTTTTTTGTAATTTCGTACGAGAAAATGAGTATTTTAGAGAAACTTGATTTCGACGCATTGTCAGTTAAAAATTCAAGACAATAAAAAAAAAGAATAAGCTTAGTTTTAAACAATGAATATTATCACTTTGCTTCATTCCTTTTATTTCCTAAAAATACATTAGGAGTTTAGATGTAACGTCATTATTACCTCAGCTCACTTATAATTCTTTCTTTTCATATTTTTGCTGTGAGAAGCATTACAGATTTTTAATCCATTTCAAATGTGTGCTGTCTAAATATCACGTATTTCAAACAGATCAAAACTATACTTTGCTGTCAAATTTAGTATGAACTTCACTTGATTTTTGTCAAAGTTTCACTTAGAAACGTAACCATTTCATGCCATTTAAATATTTTCTTACTTTTTTTGTTTGCATTAACTCCACGTGTCGCACGTGCGTCAAAGTAACGTGAATATTTAATTATCTTCTTTCTTTAATTTGTTTGCATGAACGAGAGAGAACTGGCGAGTGCTGTGTTCGTGACATATTTTATTGACCCTCACTGCATTGCATTATTTATAACTACACAAGTAAAGGAAATCAATGAATGAAAGTTTATCAACATCATTTCGGAAATTAATTAGGTTACGTGAATGAACATTCACGTGGTTTATCAGAGTTAGGTTGACAGAAGCACATTTCTCAATAGGTGACCGAAAGATTGCCTTTTGAATCATTGAATAGATTCAGAAAAGTGTTAGAGTAAGGAAATGAAATACTTCGAGACGGGAAAGTATTTATTATACAAATAAAATAGGCAGAAGGTTTGAATTTAAAAGATCAATTAAATTTCTAAAGAGACTTTGTATTAAAATATAAACTTCTATCAGTATATTTCCTGAAAGTTTTATTTTAATGCGGTTGTGTGTAATTAAACTGCATAAGGATACAAAGAGTTTTGCTAATGTGGTTGTCTTATGACAGCTATACACATTAAAATTTGTTTTGGATATTGTGACATACGGTGTAAGAATTATAGTGACTATTTTTTTTTTAATTAACAACGAAAATAGCATGGCCTAAAATATAGCATTAATGAGAACCATGATCCTGTTTGTTTATTAAATTAAAGTAATAATTATATTTCGGAAAAAATAATATTGCAAAACTATTCAAGAATTCCTCATTGAGTTTAAAACTGTGACTCATTTTTTGAATAACAAATTGGAGAAAAAAGAAACAACAAAAAATATTCTGTGTATAAATTGGAGTATACGTTTTAAAATAGAATAAAGGTGTATCACACACACACACACACACATGAACAGGCTTTTCCTGCCTAAGGATATATATATATATGAAATGATCTCTCGAGTGGAGTGATGTTTAGGATTTAATTAAGGATCATTTAATCTAAAATGAATGTAGTTCTCTTGTTTTAACAGAATGGAGGATACTGGTTGTTATCGATCCATATTTATTTTCAGTAAACGAACATTTCACGAACATAACAAGTATCCACGCATACACAACACAAGACTATTTATAAAAGACGATGGACAAAAAATACATTTACATTGTAAAACCAGTAGCGGCCAACCAATTTAACCCTGAAAACGAGAGTTTATACATGAAGTGGTAACCGGAAGTTCAGAAACTCACATGACTTCTAAAGACGTCTCTTCGGATTGGTCCGGATAATCGGATGGTGTTCATTATGTAATTCTTAATTTAAATACGTTGAGCTTTTAATTTTAAAAAGATATATATAGTTACGATTAATCCTGTTATGAGGGTAATTAATAGTTACTTATTTACGCTATGTCCTGGTGGGTCAGGACCATTACAAATTAAAAATTTGTAAAATGAAATTAACGTGAATAATTGCACAAGTACGCACACACTTGCACACACACACACGCGCAAGCTTTAAAGGACTTACGAAATAATATGACTGAAAACATTATCTATAAAAAAAGAAAGCATTACATTCCCCCTTCCCCTTCTCCTCTTCAATATATCTTCAGGTACACTGGTGATTTTTTCTTTCATAAGCGCTAAATAACAACTAAAAATCCTTACTGTAAAAAGCAATTGTAACTATATGAGAGCATTTATCTACATACATCTGCACATTCGAGTTGAAAAATAATCATGTCAAGTTTCCCAGAGATTGAATAGTATGAATATGTGTATGAAAAGATTTATTTAAAATTTGAAATTATATAGATGGAAACTTATTTTTATTTTAAGCGTTTAAACAATACCTAGAAGAATATCAATTCTTAATCTAATCGAAGTTTGTGGGGTTTTTAGAGGTTTTGAATGCGTTTAAACGTGAAATGCATTTGCAGAAATAGTTCCAGTAATTCAAAAAAAAAAAAAAAAAAATTCGAATCTGTGTTGGATTTATTTTTAAACAGTTTTTATTGTATTAAAATAGTTGTAAATAACACACACGCACGCGGTGTATGTGAGAGATGAAGTACAAATGTATACTACAAGAAAAGTTCATTTCCATAGAATGGATTTAAATTACTATGAATTATTGTCATATATTATTTTATTAGTGTTTCTTATATTATCAAATATATGTTCTAAGTTATGTAAGAATTGCGAATTCTTCAATGACAAAAGTTCGGTACGATTCAAATAGCCAAGTGGGGGGAAAAACCAGTTTTAAATATTTGCTATTTTTTCTTGGATTTTTCTTCGAAATATTTTTCAATTATGTCTTTAATTCCAGGGACGATTTCAATTTTAAATTAAATATAATTATTAATATTATATGTCTTACATTATTTTCTTTGAAAACATTAATCTATTTTATAAAAGTATTAATAATGTTTTGTTGTATGTAAAAAATTGTTATTCATATTAATATTACTTTCAAGCAAAAGCAAAAAATGGCAAACATGCATTTTTTACTCAACCATACTTTATTAATTAAATAAATTACATAATACTTTTTGAAAAATCTATGAATTTTTTTAATGATTGTAAAACTTTTTAATAAAAAGCAGTCTGTTACCATGACAGACTTTTTTGTAAGCCAAGTGACATATGAATATTAGATCAGAAAAAACTTTTTTTAATGATAATTTAATCAAAAACATATTTTTAATTATCAGTGAAAAAATACTCTTTTCAATGCTTTTCTCCGAAAACTTAAGGTATCCGACTACGTTCGGAACCGTGATTCTAAAAAAAAAAGCATAAATGGATATTTTTCATGATATTTAGTGTCACTTAGATTAGAATACATGTATAAGGTTGTTTTAAGGACATTTTGACAAAAAAATTTATTTAAATACAATATTTTGGCAAAAAATTAACTTAGAATAACCTTTTTTTACAAAATGTTCTCCTTTTGTGAGAAATGCTTCCATTATAATAATATTTTGCCTGTATATAGCTCAGACCTCTGTACAGAGGCTCATTTATGATTTTTGAAAAATTCACATTATTTTCACAGTTACAACTCATTGAAATAATTATCGGCGTTTTTTTTCTTAAAATTTCTCCCCTTTGTTGTCGTAAAAAATGGATAAACCGACTTCTAAGTTATACATTTCAAAAATTCTAGTTCAGCCTTTGTACAGAGGTTTGAGCTATATACAGACAAAATATAATTATAATAGAGGCATTTTTCATGAATGGAGAATGTTTTGAAAATGGGTCATTCTTTGTTCATTTTTTGTCAAAATATTATGCTTAAATAATTTCTTATTGTAAAAATATTTTTAAAACAATTTTATATACGTTTTCTAATCTAAGTGACACTAAATATCGTAAATATTATCCATTTATACGTTTTTGCAAAATCACGGTTCCGAACGTATAGTCGGATACCTTAAATTACCTTACTGCGGACACATCTAATATTAAATTCTATGGAAAAAAGTACATTTCCAAGTATTTTGCATGAATATTTTAATCACTGTCCAAAATCTCATCTCGACGACTACAGTTTCAAGGTCACTAGGGTTGGTCATTCTTCGGTTGACTGATAATAAGTAAATTTTCCAATCGGATGCTCCCTTTGCTATATACCTCAGCAGGCCGCTTTGCCAGTCAGCCTGTATGTTATTCCAATGAATGGCATAAAAATCAATAGGCACGCATGCGCATAACCTTCTTAAAAGTCTCCCACTTTTCCACGAGTGGGTGAATTCTGGAGGTGTAATTGTATTCTTCCCGCTCTTCTGTTTTTATCGCTTGGTCCACCCCCTCCCTTCCGAGTTTTTTAAACAAACAAAGGTCACTGAGTGCATTCAATGGATTTTTGTCTATTCAGACTCATTATAATTGCTTTTTGCCGGGCCATTATGCTTTCGGCTTTATTGCTTTAGGGGGTACCTTGATTAAATTTGAATAGTTTTTTGAGGGATGTTCATGAGAGCTTCGCAGGGGGTTTTCTTTTTTGTCCCACTTTCATTTTTGTTACTTTTTATAGATTGGGTGATTTTATTTTTAATGCAATAAAAGTATTTAGATTGTTAAAAGAATATCTTAAGGGAATGAATGAGAAATGTTATCTAACACATAATGTGTGAAATAGGAAGAGGTGCTTGTTTTCTATATGGCTACAATCAGTAAAATATTTTCAGTTGTTTTGGTGCATGAGGTTTAATTCATTTTATTTGAAATTAAAATTTATCTTTTATGTTTTTTCTTTTTTAAAAAAAGTAGAGTGGCAATTATATGTGACGAAGAAAAGGTTGATGTGATCTGCATTGAAAATACACAGACCTATTTAGTTTAAAAGACAATGTTTTGATTTTGATTTTGAAGGGGAAAAAAACACAAATCACAACGTAAATACAACATCAAAATGTTTAAAGTTTTTTTCGTAATTTAAAAATATTTTGAGCCATTTTTTTTCAAAAAAAGGAAAATTAGTTAAGTACGAAATGTAATTTTTATATACCAACTTTTAATTCCGGCGTATAACGCGCGCTTTTAATACAAAAAATAAGATAGAAACTTACAGGTGCGCATTGTACACCTGGTATAAAAATGATTGCTTTGAAATTAAAGAATAAGATTTCTCTATACATTTAAATACGGTTTATTTACAGGAAATGGCTCACTTTTTGAACTTTCATTATTGGATAGCATGAAAAGTTCGTCATAT
This sequence comes from Trichonephila inaurata madagascariensis, assembly GCA_019973955.1. Lineage (NCBI taxonomy): Eukaryota > Metazoa > Arthropoda > Arachnida > Araneae > Nephilidae > Trichonephila > Trichonephila inaurata. The sequence goes on along the minus strand of BMAV01022265.1, from coordinate 63,433 downwards.
TCTTCTTCCGTTATATCTTCAGGCACATCATCGAACTCAGAGTCATCTTCACCATCGTTTTTACTCTGATCCTTAAACAAATATAATCAACTTCCATCTCCACTAGACCAGGGTGTCAAACTCGCGGCCCGAAGCGTACATTTTTGCGGCACCTCCAATATATCGGCATACAATAATATATTATATAACAAAATAACAAATCGACGCAGAGGAAAAATATGATAGGTAGAATTCACTAAACTTTTTTTTAATTGTACTCTTTTTTTTTTTGCTATTATTAAACAATTCGAATATATTTATGTAGGATATCCCATTTGTAAAAGGTTAGATCATATCCCTTTCCAGAGGTCAGCAATTCTAATCAAAACAGTATTCCTCATCAACGCCATCTAGAGTCCCTTTTAAAATGCCGACATCAACCTTTTTCGGCAGAGGCCCACTAACACCCGTCAGGGAAACGTCGTATTTCGCGCATCAGCGCCGCTCGCCCGCGCCAGGCGGTGTCTTAATAGCACCATAATGAGTTCTATTTAATCTCAATTGCCTTCCTTAAAGTAATGTGATCTAACTTTCCTATTCTTTTGAAATATTCCCCATGTAAATACTCCCCTATAATTCATAATAAATTATTTAGTTTTCAACCAGTTTCTTTCTTAAACTATGTTGTCTATTTTATTTCAAAATTTACTAATACACCCTAAAAACCCCTAGACACTACGCCAATAAAAACCCCGCTATCTGAAGAATCCGACCTTTTGGAAGATTTCGGTTGGATTCCCACATTTATTAACTTTTTTTTAACATTAAAAACATGCGGCCCTAAACTTAATATAAACTAGAGCTTTCCATCCGTTATATCATATGAGTTTGACATGCCTGCTCTAGACTATAAGATATTCTACATTTTTATCTGACTTTTGAATTATATGCCAGGTTTAATTTTTACTATTAACTCTCACACTATTTCTATACTGGCATGACGCATTTGGCCTAATTTCATAAATTTTCTTCACCTTCTAACATCCATATTCCTTTAAACCAGTGCTCTGCAACCTTTTTATCGCTGCGGACCGGTCAAAGTTTGATAACTTTACCGCCGCCCGCTGAGGGTGGGACACGTTGATTGTTTATATTTTAGATTGTTTTGATTTAACAATTTTAATCAACAATTTTTATCGCCAAAAATGATGCCAACGTGGCTGTATTTGTAATTCTTTAAATAATTAGTTTTAATCAATTAATTTTTATTAATTGTAATTAAATTATTGTATAGTCAGCCAAAATAATCATGTATATAAAATTTCAGCTCAATTAAGCGTTTTAAAATGTATTTTATTAACGATTGAAAATTCCACCAAGATAAATAAATATATAGAGAGTGCGAGCAAATAGTGTAGGAATTGAAAAATACTCTTTGAATAATAATAAAAATAAAGAACAATAATAAATACAATTCCATCCAAACAACATTGTTTATTTAAATCATTTCGAAGAAAGTATATGAAAATGTAGAATTACATAACGTGTGTGTGTCTGTGATTTTTACTACCTTGTTACACAATTCTAAAAATAGTGTAGACTTGTCAAAGAGAGAATATCTTTCGAGATAACTTATCTAATGGCGGAACTTCACTTTCATTCTATCTGTGATAAATTATTAAATTGATATAAATTTATTAAACTGGAATTTATTTACGATAAACTGTATTTTTTTTTCATGAGTTATACGAAATGTGTCTCTTAATATTGTCATCATAATCTGACGTCAATAGTTGTATCGTCTAGTCTTGATAGAGAATTACTGACTTTGCATACAATAAATTAATGCAAAAAGAAATAAATTTATTAAAATGTAATTTCTCTTCTCTCTGAGGAATCATGTTAGAAATTGCGTTACTTTTTTTTAAAGGGATATCTATATTTATTCTTAAGATAGATGACACAGATTTTGTGACTTATGAGTTCAAATTAAAAAGTAAAAAAAAAAAAAGAAGAAGCGTGTAAATGAAAAATTCTTTTTCATATTGGAAAAATCTCAACTTTTTGATATTTGGATTTTACATTCCGTACCATTTTCGACCACTTTGACCCATTATTATAAAATGATAGTGAGACTAATGACTACGCATAGTAATTCGAACATTATCTTGCATGAAGATGAAAGTAGAATTGATTGAATATGAACGTCGCACTGTTCAGCTACACGAGGGCTTTTGATGACGGACCACGTAATTTTGAACCATGGTCAAGTGACGTGGACGACACCTGAGTTGGCACCCCCTCTCCTAACTACCACACCAACGGGAGGACGTTTCAGCTCTCCACAGATTTAACGTGCATCGCTGCCCTACACGGCGGGTCTTTAGTGGTACTGGGCTCGAACTCGTGACAAGGCAAGCCACGGTCCAATACCTATACCACTCGGCTTCCGCGGCCACTAGAAGAGAAGGAAAAGTATTCGTAAAAGTCTCTAACATTCACTTTTTTTCTAATTGAAAAAAGAAGTATTTTCAAACATTTCTGCCGAGTTAGTTAAGGATTGATTGATTATTAATTTAGAAGTAACATGAAGGCTATTGGCAACGGACTTCGTAATTTCAACATTAAAGTAACCTGATACTTATCTTATGAGCTGTCAACCATTCCTCAAATTACCGTAAAATCCTGCGTATAACGCACAATTTTAACACTAAAAGTAAGATCGAAATTTATGGGTGCGCGTTATACGCCGGGTATAAAAATAATAGATTTTTTTAAAAAAAAAGATGAATATAGAAGAAATCAGACTGACATACCCGGTATCCATAATTAAACATGAACTTTGCGAGCAGTCTGTAGCAAAAACTATACAGCGGAATTGCATGAAAATTAGGTAACGCAGAATGAAATGATGGTAATTTTATTGAGGGAAAACAAAACAATGAGTTTCGAAAACCACCCCTAGGTGGCGTATCTTAGCTTTATTAAGAGAATATAAATAATCTGCACAAGTTTTTCAAAACATGCTCGATATGCAGTCCACCAGTCTTCTACCATCTGGAAGCGTAAAATCGCTTGTTCGACTGAAGAAAGCAGCATGAACTGGAGGGCCGTGGGTAGTCTAGTGGTTAGAGCATCGGACTTCAGACCGGAAGGCCTGGGTTCGATGTCCGATGCCACCAAATACCCTCCGAGTACACACGGAGTACGTGCTCGTTAAATCAGTGGGTCCGAAAGTCTCGTGGGCTGAATCACGAGTGCAGGGGACAGGAGAATATTTCCTTCCCCTTCAGTTTCATGCCAAAATTGTGGTGGTGGAGATAGGTAATGTCGCCATCTATTGTCCCTTTGGGAATTTCCCCGAGTTAAATCGTGCTGTCATCTGTATGGTGCTCAAGGCCAATGACAGGCGTACTTCTAGCCCTTTGCCACCATGAATTTGGTGGGTCTCGATCGGACTGCGTCAGACAGGTGGCATTAGAAACAACAACAGCATGAACTGGGAAATGTTACGCACATGACATTCTATGCTTTTTTTTTAAGGTATGATAGAGATGTGATGGGATCAGGGCACACCATGGCCTTAAGGTATTTCCACAGCAAAAAGTGGCAAATATTCATGTCGGGGGATCCAGGATGCCAAGGTGTAGGTTACCGCTAGCACAGAATTACTACAGTTACGACATTTACATATGCCAATAGTTTACATTGCACAACGCCATCTAGTGGTGATTTTGAAACACATTGTTTTTTTTCCTCGAAAAAATTCCTATCGTTTCATTCTGCCGTTACCCAATCTTCATGCAATTCTGCTACATAGCTTTTGCTACAGACGAATTGCAAATTTTAAGTTAAACTATGGAGACCCGGTTTATTGAAATACTGTTTATGAAAAGAAATTACATGCCATATGGACTTAAAGGGATATACTTCTAGAAGTATACTACTTTTCTAAAAACTTTGGATAATACCTCGAAAAAATTACATCAAAACAATAAGAGTTTTGCATAAGTATATTTCAGGTTTGTTCGTAAAAAAGAGAGTGCGCGTTAACGGCGAATATGCTCAAAAATTAAAAAATGCAGCTTGGAAATATGGATGCCTATTATACGCCGGATTTTACGGTGATTGATTTATCAGCAATTAGTTTCTGAATTACACTACTAAAAAAAATTAATGTGTGGAATAACTTATTTATTTTTAACTAAAACTACACTATATATAATGTTTTAAATGGTAATTATTCATATGTGGCGGTGTGATATCTATATAAAACTAGTACCAAACATCACACTAAGACGATCGTTTTGGCGTGGTCGATAAAGTACTTGCGTACGGAACGGAAGATCCCAGGTTCTAGCCTTCATTGGTGACTCTGGCCGTGCAAAGTGAACCACACCCTTCACGCGCCGCAGTCGTGGCGCCATCTATCCACCCCAAAAGCAACCAAGCCATCAAACATTGATGCAAATAAGCCGTAACCACAAAGCCGTTTCACACAAGTGACGCAATTCTCACGATGACACACGATGACGCAACCCACAAAGTGACGAAACTGCTCACATGCTCACCACGAATATGGTATCGTTCGTTCGCCTATTCGCCGAATTACTGGTATAGGGGTATGTAGCGGTGTGATATCGATATATAACTAGTACCAAACATCACGCTAAGACTATCGTTTTGGCGTGGTCGATAAAGATCTTGAGTATGGAACGGAAGGTACCCAAATCGAATCTTCCTCCCCTTCACATATATTTAACCCTCGATTCAAGTAATTTTATTATTTTTGGTTTGAATGTGATATTGTTATTTTAACTGGAAAAAAATGTGGCTTTCACTCTCTTTTTCTAAATAATTTTAAAGGGAGAAAAATTATTTTAAAACTTCCCAGAATGAAATGAAAATCAATGACACGAGCAATTTCAATAAAGCTCAGTATTACTTTGTCTGTTCATATTTATTTATAGAGTTTATATTTTTTATAAAAATCTTTGTGGAAAAATGATTAAAATTCTGCTTATTAAAATAATTTAATCACAGAAATTTAAAGAAAATAGGGAATTCAATGATTTTTATATCATTGAATTCGTATTGTTGTAATGTAAGTCATAGTTTATTTGATTATAGTTGAAACTAAAACATTTAAGTTAATTATGGGGTTTATTTTAATTTTTGAAAGTGAAATTATTTTCTTGAAGCAATTATTATTTGTCTTACTTTAAATTCTGCGTCTTAAAAATGTTCTAAATTTAATATAAAATCTTGTTTTTCAAAGTAAAAACAATATATTTAGCATTTTTTTTTTTTTTTTTTTTTTTTTAAAACTTAAAAGGGGGGGGGTGTTTTTTTTAAAAAAAAAAAAAAAAAAAAAAAATAAAAAATTTTTTTTTTTGTAAATTATTTTGGATTATTTTTTTNGACTTGTGCTCTGTAGTATTAATAAAAAAACTTTTTAGCAAAATTCAAAATGTTTTGTTTTGAAAATGAATGTGAAGTAATTTATTTAACTTCTAGGTTCAGTTCGAAACGCAAACATTTTTCTCGATAATCAGTTTCGTTTATTTTTTTTTAAAAAAAACCGTTAAAACGCTCAGAATTTGAATTTTCAATTTTTTTTTTTTTTTTTTTGTCAATTATTTTTTATTAACTTCACTATGACTCTGTTTTGAATTAGAAATCTTGACATGTGTTCAGCAGTGGAAAACCTCAAAACTTATTTTAATAATTGATATGGAATTTTTTTCTAGCTTATTAAATTTAATTTTTCTGTTTCATGAAAATATTCCATTTCTTTCCTATTTCACTTTTTCAGAAATTTCTCATTTCTTTTAATTGATTCTTGTGTCGTATTTTTTAATTACGATTTTAATTAATATTTAAAAAAAGTAACTATTTTTTTTATAGAAAAAATGTTTTCACTACTCTGATCTTTCTAAAGATAGCAAAATATTAATTATTTAAAAATATTAAATATACCTTTCGCTTTGAGCTTGTTATGGAGGAGATTTTTTAAAACAATTATGTGTAAAACAAGTTAAGCAATTCACTATTTTTTTATGAATTTTTAAATTTTTATTTTGTTTCTTCACTCATTTTTTTGTATTTACATCAGATAGCATAATAAATTATCCTAAGATGAATTTTAAAAAATTTACATGGGTTTTAAATTTTTTTATTTATTAACAAAAAAAAGTTAAAACATGAGTGTTTTATATAAAAAATATAATCATTTCTATTTGTCAATTTAGGAGCATTTCAATATCTGGAGATTTGATTTGATACATTGTGTAATTTATGTTAATAATTAATGTTATGAAAGAATAAGAAAACCAATAATTATAAAGGGATATACACAGTAAATTTTTTAAGCAAAATAAAAATCGGCGCCAAATAGATCTGAGAAAAACTACATGCAAAGAAAATTAGGAATTATGTTGGAAACTATTAAAAATTCTGTAAGTTTTTGAGCTGTATATTAAATATTGTGATACTCAAATAATTATTTTAAAAATATTTTAAGAAGAATGCTTTTACTAGGAAAATTTGATGTTTTGTTTTATATGAGGGTTGCAGAAATTATAATGTGTTTAATATTTCCCAATTTATTTTTTAAAAAATCAAATATTAATTAATTTAAAATTAATTAATTTTTTGTTTGGAACGAGTAAAAATAGTAATCTTGATAACATTTTCCCATCAGCGTAATTTTGCCATTAATGCACATTTTTTTACCCTTTTAAAAATTTTCTTTAATAATTAATTCTAAAGTGATAATTATTTTTGTAATTTGTAAAATTTTAAATTTATATCATGGATATTTAAGAGAAACATCGCTTTTTGTACCTTTCTCGAAACTACAGTCAGAAAATTGCTACATTATTGTGATAAAAATTTGTTTTTGCAGAAATTCGCTATTGATCTTATATAATTGTATACAACATTTATGGTGCCTTTTCAAAATTTTCAATTAATTTAAAAAATAAAGCTAAATTTAAAAAATATAATGCTTTTTATTTTATACATTTATTTATGTAGAGGATAAATTTTAAGGCTAGTTTTATTAGTACTTTCAAACATAAAAAAATTATAAAACGTGAAAGTTATTAAACATTAAAATGTTAAACATTACCAAAATTGTAAGAATTTATATGTTGTAATATAAGTCTAAATTTACGCTATACGTATTCAAATAATGCAATAAATTTGTATGTGTATGATGAATTACTTATAAAAAACTCCATTGATATGTTATATACTTATGAGACAATAAAATATCAACAAAATACTTAAAAAATTTCAAGAATATAAGGAATACAAAAATATTAATAGTAAGGGATTCATTTGAGGAAAACAAATATTAATATAACATTAGTAGCTCATACACAAAGTATTTTGGTTTTGACTGAAGCAGCGTTTGTCAAACTGGAGGGCATGATAACTCTACGATGGGGTGCGAGCACATATTGAAAAGTCGAAAACAAAAGATTATTTAAAAAAATTATTAATTTACTGAAAGTAAACAAAAAAAAGTACATTCTGACATAATAAAAAATAAAATACACATTTGCACTGATTAAATACACTTATTAATGTATCAACACTGCACAATGTATTTTATATAATTAATTTAACAACACTAAGTTAAGAACAAGTTTAATAATTACCAATGACGTAATGTGTGGGATTATCATACATAAAATTATACACAAAACCTAACACTTACCTTGGTAATTTGTACGGTTTATAATTAATCCCTTAACTGCCAATTAAAAGTTATGCAATTCTCTCCCTAATGCCACTGCTTTCCATGTAGGCGCATATGTGACGTATTGGTGTGTGGGGGGGGGGGGGAATAAATAAGCAAATCCTCTGAAATAAGTAAATACTTCGCTAACGCTGTCAAGGTCCTTTTATTGCATTCCAAAGCCTTAGGAATAATTTTATGGATAACAGCGCACATAGAAGATTGTACTTCGGAAAGACGTATATATACGTCCTAGATATTTAACACAAGGTCGTGTGAGACGTATATATACGCCATTGGCACTTAAGAGGCTAAATTCGTATTGTAGCTTTGGCGTCAAAGTATAGTATTATTGAATTCTATACACTGTTAATGTATGGACTTGCTACATGTTATGGAATACAATGTTATTGTCTGGGCGATGAAAATTATGATTGAATATTGGGTCGCAAAAATTGAAAGTTTGAGAAGCATTGGACTAAACCTTGTTAAGTCACAACTTTGTCTATAGTCAAAGGATTCAGTGACTATGAATTACAAACAGTAAGATAAGATTGTGCGTTAAATATCTTCTCCTTTGCTCAACTACCACGACATGTCACACTAAGCCTTAATTAAATTCAATGAGAAATACTTTCCATTATTCCAAAGCACACTCTTCACTGAAATTAGGGCCTGATAAACGTTTCTTTGACAGCAAAACTTATGTGTGTGTTGCATATGAGACTCTACTACCAAATTATTTCAACGCTGTGCAAGTATTTAATTTTTCAATGGACTGAAAACAATACTGTTTTCTGCTTCGAGTTCCCTACGATGTTTTATGAGCATGTCACTGAAATTTGAATTATCTAGCTTTAAAACTTTCCTATATTATTATTTTTGTCATTTTTTTCCATCCGGTCATAATTATGGATGATGTCGCCCTGATGTGTTCTAGTTTTCAACGTGAATTTCAACATTTCGATCGATATCAATTACTGTTTGAAAATTGATAGTATGGGACGAGTCACTTTTTTTCTATTCTCTTCTATTTTTTTTTCTTTTTGGCTGTTTTTAATCTTGCTCCTCAGTTAGCGTGTTTTCCAACTTTTTTTTTTCGAAGCCGTTATTCTCAAACTTTAGTTGTTAAGCTGAGAGCGGCAACATCTGGTGTCTGTTCCATTGTGATAGTGCATGAAAACAAAGCGTGCTCTCTCAGAAAAGACATTCTGTTTGTGATATCTGAGTGTGGATGTAAATAAAGAGATCATTATAGAAGTGATAACTTTCGTGAACGTAGCAAATGTCTTGGAATAGAAAAAAAAAGTTGAGGAACCATTTTTTACGTTAGTGATGTAATTGTGTTTATCGCGCTTAGCACAATTGATCGTATTTTAATTCTAAAGAGGTTTATGATGATTTAACAAAAACTTTATATGCATAAATAAAGCATTACATATGTATGATATACAGAAATAATCCATACTTAAAACTATTTCTTTTTTGGCATTAAAAGGAGTCTCAGGGGTGTTAACTTTGTCTCGAGGGCTGAAAAAAAAACAATTTTTAAACAGGTGTAATTCTTTGAAATTAAAATTAAATAATTCGAATATTTTACACATTATTTATAAAAGAATGAGGCTTCTAAAAGTGTAAAAAGTTTAAAATATAATCATAATTTTAAAAATATATGCATATGAAAATAAGAAACATTTCTGTAAGAAATATTAATTAAGTTTTATGTTACGCGTGATATTTTCTAAAACAGTAGCTCTAATTACTAGTAATAAGTTGATTTATAAAGTAAAATGTATTCTTATTACACTGTAGCTATTTTTATATAAATAGAATAAAAAATTATATTTTTTAAAACAAAAAAATTGGAAAAAGGTTATTGCATACATTAATGATATAGTCATCATTTATTAATAACAAATTGCTATTAAATAGTTTGTAACGAAGTTATTTAAGCCGTAATTTAAAAAAAATAAAAAATATTATAATTTATTTCCAATGCTATAAAATGTATTCGATTTAAAATTTTTTTCTACTATAGAAACTTGTTTAGTAAATTATATAACGCTTCAGGTTAAATGGAAACAAAAAAAAAATCTTGTAAATTACATTTTATAATTACTTATTACATTATTTCGATATTTTAATTATTTATTTGCCAGATATTTATGTGATTATTAATTAACTGTCAGATCTTTTAAAAATCCCTTATGAAATAACTTTTAAAAAAGTGGCATTTTTAATGACGTCAAGTCATACCTTTAAAAAAAATGGAAAGATAAATTTACTCTTTATTCATACGAAAAATGTTCTAAATGAAAATAAAATATAAAATCTTAAATCATCAGATATTAATAGTTATGATAGATGATTAATAAATAATGAATAATTATTTGTCATCCCTTTTTTTTGAGGAGTTTAAAAGTTGACTGATTGCAACAAAAAAATTTGTTCGTTAAATAAAAATAAAATTGTCAAAATACAAGGAAAGTTCTATAAAGGTAATTTTGATATGAACATTACGGAAAATACCCTTAAATACTTTGATTACAGAAAATCTGAGGTAAAAGAATATTTTAAAAAGCAATAATTGGAAAGCAACCTGTCTCAAAATCAAATCTGAAGGCCCGCCTTGTAAAGAGGCTGATTCATGCCAAATATGTCATATCTCAAAATCCTTTTGTTGACGTGAAGTGGATTTAGGGAAGAGCGGGGTCGACTCGTCGTCCTCGTCACTCGACAGAGTTCAAAATTACGATGTCCGTCGCCTATAGCCTTCATGTTGGTTCGGAGGGAGGCGTGAATAACCACACAATGTAAAAATCAAATGTTATGTATTTAAAATAATAATAGCATAAATTATATTTTTTTGAGAATTTCTGTTTATATATTATCTCATGTATCTTGATTTACCGTATGTTTAAATGAACAACTGTGTTGATCTTTGCTGAAACACGACATGTTTCATTAGGATTATTTATTTATCTATCCCTTCCATTATTATCAAAACATTTTGCAGTGATGCATCTCTATGCCACTTCCTATCTGTTCAATAAAAAAATGGATTATATCTCTCTTCCGCGCGCGCGCTCGCTTCTGAAGTTAAAAGCTTTAAAACATGTAGGGTAACTT